>APFE030697581.1:62256-75644 GCA_000404065.3 Pinus taeda
CCCCCCTTCCAGCCAACCGCGTCCATTCCCACAATCCTATTCTCAATTCTAAGCTTCGATGATGCGCTTCTTAAACCAGATTGATACTCAAAAGCCTGCTTCGGCAAAGTCTTTCACTTGCTAATTGACCCCGACGGTAAGGCCTGTTCTCCACAGAGATAGGAATCTACTTCGTACTCGGCGAACGCCATTCCATAGGTATGTGTCCTTTATTACCACCATCGTGGGTTTCTATTTAGCCATAGGTGTTGGTACCCGGCCGTATCTAGCTACCCACCCATATCTTATGGTTACCTACTAGCCTGGATCTCGATACCCACCCGTATATGGCAGTGATTGGTTTATACTGAATGTATTCTTAAAGGGGCATGAGCTTCTGAGAGGGGTGCACAACAGTCTTTTGAGAGGGCCACGGACGGACGAATGAAGACTAGCCAGGAGAACTAGACGGTAGTCCTCGCCAGGAAACCTAACCATAGCAGCCAGACCTGTAACTCCACATAATCACTCTACCCCACATAGCCAGTCATACTCAGACCCTTGTTGTAGATCAATATATCGTCAAAAAATACTAACACAAATTTTCTAAGGAAGGGTTTGAAAATGGCATTCATCAAACTTTGAAATGTAGAAGTTGCATTGGTAAGGACAAAAGGCATGACCAAAAATTCATAATGACCCTCATGAGTTCTAAATGTTGTTTTCATAATGTCTTCAGTTTTCACTTTGATTTGATGATATCCTGAATGAAGGTGCAACTTGGTGAAGTAAATTGCTCCATGCAATTCATCCAATAATTCAACGAATGAGAGGAATGGGAAATTTATCTTTAATAGTGAGCTTGTCAAGCTCCCTATAATCCGGAAACATATGCCATGATCCATCCTTCTTTTGCACCAATACCACTGGAGCAGAGAAAGAACTTTGACTAGGTTGAATTATACCAGCCTCTAGCATTTTTGCAACCATATTTTCAATTTCACTCTTTTGGGCATAGGGATATCTGTAAGGCTTGATGTTTCGAGGAACATTTCCTAGACTCAAATGAATAACATGATCATGAACACGAATATGTCGGAGGCCTTTAAGAGTCTTAAACACCTTGGAATGATTGTCCAAGACTTTTTGGAGATCTGCAGAAATACATGATTTTGATGTGGGAAGCTCTAGCAAACATAATTGTGCAATTACGCCTCATTTCTCTTTCTTTAGAAGCTTTGTCATGCCGTTAGAGTTGATTATCTTTCCTGGTTTCCCTGTGATACCCCTTAATTCAGCTTTCTTTCCTTCTAAAAAAAATTCAAGAAAAGTTCTTGAAGATTAAATGCTATCGTATCCAAATATTGTTGCCATTTGACTCCTCGTACAACATCAGCACCACCCATTGGAATGGAAAGAATTGGACTATTCAACACATATTCTCCCATGGACAGCTTGATATTATAGCACTTTTCAGAGCAATTTATGGTTCCTCTATTTTCAACCATCACTTGACACTCTGGTGCTGGATATAGGAAGAAATTCAATTCCTTGGCTATCTTACAATGAATAAAATTATGGGTACTACCTGAATCAATCAACACTGTTACCTTTTTCTTCTTGATATGTCCTTCTATCTTGATAGTTTTAGGAGTGGTAATTCCGGCCAATGCATTACAAGATATGTTCAGATTCATTTCTTCTTTCTCTAGGGTTTGTTCCTGATGTGTAGCCTCTTCTTTTGATGTTTCCTTTTCCTTTTCTTATTCCTCTTAACAATCTATGTAAAATAATTTCTTCTTAGCACACTTATGACCTTTAGTTTATCTTTTATGACAACTATAACAAAGCCCTTTTTCTCTTTTTTCTTCCGATTGTTGTGGTGTCAACCTTATAGGTTGTGGAAGACTAGAGGCAACAACACTGCCATATTTATAGTTGTGATTGGTAGGTTTCCTTGTTGCCATAATTTTGCTTTCAATTTTTCTTGCCAACCTGAATAAATTCTCCTTTGAATTAGGTTCCCAAAGACAAACCTCATGTTGGATGTTATTCTTTAAAGTCCTTATGAACACATCAATCCTATTCTCCTTTGGAAAATATTTTACCCTTATATTCAAATTTTGGAATTCTTCAATGTGCTCCACCATTGAACCCTTTTGTTTTGAGATTTATCAATTGGCTAAAAAATGTGTTTCTTTTTGTATCCTCATAATGTGCTATCATTTATTCCGTAAAAAATTCCCAAATGAATTTATTTACGAGAGAAAAGCCATCGATACCATACAAATTGATTGGGTTCCAAGTATAAAGTTGCAATGCATACCTTTTGTGTGGTTTTCACATTATGGAGATCGAAATATTGCTCCATTTGTAGTGTCCATGTTACAGGATCCTTTCCATCAAACTTCCTCATATTGGTCATTGGAACATGGTGGGTCTTCAATCGAATGTTAGAGTCTATGAAATCATGACTAACATTTCTTTTGTACTCATCATGAGTTCCCTTTTCTACCCTTTCTCCATTAGTAAGCATTTCTTGTAGCAACTTTCTCAAATCTATCTGCAAATCTTCCATGTTGTCTTTAAGTTTTGCTTCTATACCATCCATATTAGCTTCCATGCCATCCATATTAGCTTCCATTCCATTTTTTAAACCATCCATATTAGCTTCAGTTACTTTTTGTGAGAGCAAAATTTGTTGCACTTGGTCTCGTAATTTTGATATATCATGTTGCATTTTTTCTCCTCCTTCATGTGTCATAATAGAGATTTTAGATTGCCTACTAGGTGTTTTCATTTTCTTTCTTTGGTTCATCAATGAATGATAATTACGCTTCACAATCCCCTTTCAATCACTTCAAACTACTTTCTCAAACAAAACTTATGCAAATTTTAAAAAAAACTACACACCTTTTTTTTTGCTTTAAATGAGTTTGATCTTGAAATGATTGTAACTTTGTAATTTCGGATATGCAAGTTCTAAAATTTCAGCCTATGATATCCCTTTGAGTCCTCTTTCCAAATCGAGAAGTATGATCACAATTGGATTCTCCAAAAAAGAGTTATGCCCAATCTCTCGCGATGACCTAATTATAGATTGGTTCAGTAGAGATAACTTGTACGACATTCCACGTGTCACTCTTTCGACTTTCAACTCTAAAAACGATACCCAACAAACTACATTCCGTTCTCATTCTTTCACATTTTACGAAATTTGAATCCGATGCTCAGAGAGAAAGTTATGATGATGTTCCCAAGGTGACCTGTTTGTGATCAAATTCGGGATCCTGCAAAAACCCTAACTGCCTCAGTTCATATCTCTGAAAATATAGCGAGACAACAACTGAAATTTAGTCCCAAGGTTCATCCCAATTTCGTCACAAATGGGTGTAATTTAAGATTTTGGAGCTTCGTAGAAAAAATGTTATAGCACAAATTCCATGATGGCCTATTTGAAGTAATGAAACCCTAGAATCCAAAGCTCTCATACCAATTGTTATGCAATCAACTCAAAAAATAGAAGAAAGAGATAGATCAATGACTTCAAAAGTAGCCTCTTCGAGGGCGAAGCCTCTTTTACATTATACAAGTGAACAATTCTTGGATATTACAAATGACAAGACCTCCTTTCTATATATAGGAGTCTAAGGGGTCACAATATAATTAGAGCCAACATAACAATAATAATGTAAGTGCACAACAATAACAATAATGGGCTTCTATGGGGCACAATAATAACAATATGGGGACAACATGGGCACAACAATAATAATAAGGGGCTACAATGACAATAATAATAAGAGAGTACACTAGTATTATAGGGACCTAACAGATGTTTTCATAATATAAGGAAAATGGGAGTTCTGTTAATTGTCTGTGTAGTTTGTGGGCCATTTTTAAGATTTTTGTGTAAGTCTATTTTCTATTAAATGCTCGAGTTAAATACCTGTGAAGGAATGCGTCAATGGTTGTGGAAATTGCTTAGATAATTAAATTCAGATCCCCTACATTTTTCTAAGGTTCTGACTCACCTCGGATGAGACGCTCCTTTGTTTCAAATGAGTGAAAGTGTCAGCGAAGTGCTAGAATGCTAACAACCTTTGTTGGCACCCTCGGTTGAACACTGGGTCAAACTTCAATCAAAATTTTCCGCCAACAGAACTCCACTTTACACTACTCATCACCAATATTTGATGCCCTTTTTGCAGCCAAGACACCTTGTAAGGTGTGGGGTGTGTTATTCTCTGCAACCCCAACTTCTCTACCATTTTTGTGGAGACCAAGTTATCTGTGCTACCATTATCAATCACCACTTTGCAACACTTTCCTCTTGATTTACATGTGGTTCTGAATAGGATTTTTGTTTGTGTTGGTTCCTTAACTTCTTTTTCAGACTTAATCAAGATTCTCTTCATTAATAATGATTCTCCTACCTCAGGTGTTTTTTCATGGATAAATACAACTACATTTTCTTCTTGTTATTCGACTATATTTACTCCTCTTTGGCTTGTAGGATTATTTTATGGACAATCCCACGACATATGTCCCAATTTCCCACAATTGCAACATTGAACTTAGTAGCCTCTACTCGACCACGTTCTATTGAGAAAGACCTTCTTCCTCTTGATTCACCTCTTCTTGATGGTTGAATACTTGAACTACCTTTGCCTTCCTTTGGAGACCCATTATTCTCTCGATAGCTGGTTTTTCCTCTTCCCCTTATAGGACTCCTCCCTCTATTACTTTGGCTTTTCTTTCTAGCCAATTCCTTTGGGTTTTATTTCTAGCCAATTTTTCCTCTGCTTTTAAGGCAAATTGGTAAGCATCTTCTACACTTCTGGGTGAAAATAGGCTAAACTCATTTTGAATCTCGAACCGCAGTCCATTGATATATTTGACAACTTTTTTAGGTGTTTCTTCGATCTATCCTACTCTAATATTCACCTTGTAAAATTCTCCAGTATACTCCGTAACAACAAATGACCTTTGTTTCAAGTTTTTCATTTTCCTCGATAAAAACAACTAGTAATTTTTGGGCAAAAATTTACCATTCATCTTTGCCACCATTCTACTCGAGCTTTTGATCTTGGCTTTGTTCTTTCTTCTCCTTTCTTCTTGGACTCCATCCCACCAAACAATTGTGTGTCCTTTCAATCTAGTAACAACAAACTTCATCTTTTTGTCTTCAACTACCTCATTGTACTCAAAATGCTTATCTAAAGCATGGATCCAATCTATTAATTCTTCCGGTTCCAAGCTATCATTGTAGGTAGGTATATTTGTTTTAGGCCTTAAAATAGCCCTAATCATTGACCTCATCAATTTAATTTCCACAGGCTTTTTGACATGTTCTTCATCTTCTGTTGGAGACTCTTCCTTAGATTCACTGATGGCTCCAGTTTTTGGATCTTTGCTTGTTCATCTCTCAATCTTCTAGCCTTTTTTGGACATGTCTCATGTCGTCCCTATCTCCATCTATATCCACAAAACAGATAAAATTTTTCATTTTTTCTCACATTATTCTTATCCAAATTTCCTGATCTTTAAACTAAAACAAAACTAATTTACTAATAAAATAAGAAAATCTAATTTCACATTTCAATTGTTTTTTCCAATTTCAAGAATAAAATGCTCCGCGTCACTTTCCCTTTTACTAGCATCACTTTGAAATGTCGCTTTGTATCTTGTTGAAATGTCGCTTTGTCTCACCTGTTTTAAAGCACATCCACTGCCGAGAGCTGTAACGAAGATGGGTGCTCATCATTTTGCACGAAGGTGCTCATCATTTTCGAGGAATGTCCAGTAAATGGAAAAGCATGATATGTATCGACGGGTTTCCAAACCTACCATGGAACTTAATGCGTCTCTGACCTCACCTTGGTCGACCACTTGCTAAAGGTGGTTTCCGTATGAGATTCAGTGACTATTACATGTCGTTTACAGGAGGGTCTGCAATTGAATGGATGCATCGTCTCTTCACGGTCCAACGAAAGTCAATAGGACGGTGGGTTTCTGCTACGCAAGAAGGTAGGAGAGGGTTTCAGTATGAATGGAATTTGTCGGATAAATTTTCTAATAAGTGGGAAAAAGTTTCCACTCATCAATAATTTTTTTGTTAAAATGATGAAAAGAAGTATCAGAGTTGGAAAAAAATTGTTAAATTTGATTGGTGTTTCAAATTTGATACATTCTACGCATCTATACACATCTAACCGGTTAGTCGCAGGATACATAAGCTGTCCTTTCCAAGTTATTTGAATTTCAAACATCTTGCATTCATGTTTGTGGGTATGATAGGATTGTTATTTTTTCTTGCCAAAATAAACTCTAAAATATAGTAATAATAATTAAATAACATCTTTGAAGTTTTGCATTTTCCTAACATTTTTCTATGTTGCTCACAGTTGTCTGGATGGTCATGTATGTGGTTGTTAATTACTATTGTTTTGGTAATGAATATAATAATAATGAAGCATCCACTTGAATAAACTATGGATTCAAAGTCAATGCCCACATGGGCTCTCACCGCCTAACACACCATGTCTTACATGTGGTTTCTTATGATCATGCATTTGATTATGCTCATGCTGCTGATTATATATAGATGCTCCTCATGATTCTAAAAGTACCAAAGATATATATACATCCTTTTCTTTTCACTGATCATACTATATTGTTGCAAAAATAGTATTCTCATCCTTCCTGAAGATTATTGTTATTTATATATTATAAATTAGTGATTTATGTTATTTCTATATTATAAATTAGTGATTTATGGAGTGTTAAATGTTTGTAATCACATATTTTGAATGATTTTTTTTTTTTAATTTATTCTTCTAGCCTTGAATTATTTACATAATAGTTGGGCTTAAAAAAAGATATGTGATGACACATCAATTAATTATGATATAATTCTCATCTATATATATATATTTCCTTATAAAATGTGACATTACTTTTCATGTATATAATGTCAACTGTGATACTTGTGTATCATTTTATGTTTACTATGTTTTATATTTGTTGCAAAGTGTTTCGACAATGCATGTGAGATTATTGACGACTTTAGGCTCAATTCTATTTTTTTTTATGAATTTTTAAATTGCTTTCACTTGTCACCATAGTTAATGTTTAATGACGGCATAAATTCCTATGGTTCCAAAGGGGAGTTTCTTGATGCTCCAACTATAAAATACAATGGAAAATATCTTTCATAGTTAATGTTTAATGACGGCATAAATTCCTATGGTTCCAAAGGGGAGTTTCTTGATGCTCCAACTATAAAATACTATGGAAAATATCTTTGGTACTTGTCTCATATTCATTGTTGATTTGTCACTAAAGAAACCCAACAGTGGTAAACCTTTTAGTTAGGTAATGGTGGTAACTACCTTAGGAATTGCCAACCATCCCTCGAATTTGTGATTCCTCTTGGCGGTGAAAGCTTTACACCTAGGTTTTCTGAGGTAGCTTCTTGTCATGCCTCTCAAGTTTTATCGATACCCTTGTCTAATAGTGTTCAGATGGCTTCATCTGTTGACATAACAAGCTCCAATGATTCATTTTTGTTTTTTTAGTGGTGAGAACTATAACACCCTCCTCCCACATCTACCCAAGCAACCGACCATCGGGGGTAAACATGCAACGAGATGCCACTATGATATGATTTGACCTCCAAAGTCAAACACACCATACAAACATTGGTCAAAGCATTCCACATATCTATGCAACCTTGGATAACAAATAGGTAGAGCATCAGGCATCCATCATCGGGATGGATGGTAAGCTTTGTGATCAAGTTATTTCTATTTTGATTGACACTATATCTAATTATAGCTATGTTAGTCCTCACTTGGTGGATAAGTGTGGTTTGGGTAAGGAATTTCATGCAGAGTCTTGGTTAGTGCAGCTGGCTACAGGTACAAAGAAGCGAGTTCATTATTGGGTAAGAGCTTGCACGTTTGACTTAAATGGTATGCCTATCACAACACATTTGAATGTATTACCGTTGGGTTCATACAATATGTTATTGGGTATGGATTGGTTGTATCTACATAGAACCAAGGTAGATTGCTATGATAAAGCTATTGAATGTGTTGATGACAATGGAGAACAAAGAGTATTACAAGGTAAGAATAAAGATACATCAGTTAGGATGGTGATAACTATGAAAGCAAAGCATAGTCGCAAGAAGGGGTTCCAGCTATTTGCAGTACACATTTCTAGTGATAAGGGTAAGGAGGTTGAGGATGCAGATGTGTTGAGTAGGAATCCAATTTGCAACAGTTTTAGGATGTATTTCCTGAGGACATTACAGAGTTTTCACCTCACAAGGAGGTAGAATTTTCTATTGAGTTAGTGCCAGGGGTAGCTCTAGCATCAAAAGCACCTTACAGGATGAGCACACTTGAGTTGGTTGAGCTAGAGTTGCAATTAAAGGAAATGTTGGACAAGGGACACATTAGGCCAAGTGCATGACCTTGGGGTGCACTGGTCTTGTTTGTGAAGAAGAAATATGGTACTCTCAGATTATGCATTGATTATAGGCAGTTGAACAAAGTGACTATCAAGAAAAGGTACCCTTTATCGAGGATTGATGACTGGTTCGATCAGCTGAAGGGAGCAGCAGTGTTCTTGAAGATTGATTTGAGATTCAGATACCATTAGGTACACATCAAAGAGGAGGACATTTACAAGACTGTGTTCAGGACTAGGTTTATGTTCCTATACCAATAGTTGTCATAATTTTTGAATGGTTGAGGTCAAATCTGTAATATGTACATACCTTTGCTTTATGCAAATGTTTTCCATATTCAAAAAATAAAAATAAAAAATTAAAAAATGTAAAGAGGGTATGTCCTAAAAGAACAATCAAAGGAAAAAAAGAATAAAAAGGTAAAAAAAAAGGATGAAAAAAAGAACCCCAAGAAGAAAAAAAAGACCATGAAAGTGTGCAAGTCAAAATGCCACTACTATTTACTTTTGATGTAGAATAAAAAATTGTGTGCAACTTGTTACCTCGCCACAATCCATGGATGGTCAAAATTTTTAAACTTGGCTATTTCATGCTTTCAATTTTATGCTTAGAGATAGAGAATAAAATCTGACCAAATTGTTTAATCTTGGCAGATAAGTAAATAGGTAGAGTAAATAAAAGGAGCTCAACTGTTTAATTTGAGCCCTTAGATGTAATAAAGTTAGACTTAGATAGATTATTTTTGTAAATAAAAGAAAAAGTTTTGATAAAGGGTTTGCCAGCTTAAGTGCACCCTAATAAAGAGAAGTAAAAATGGTAGGATGAGAAGATGGGTAAGTAGTTGAATGGTTGCAAAATTATGATGATTGATTAGATAAGATCATATCATTCACCTTCATCATTAAGTTTCTGAGTATGGATGAAAATTGAACATGTATCAAGTACACAAATTCAATTGATTAACCTCCCTCATTCATTACATTTTTCACTTAACTAATTTCCAAGGAAAGTCTTAAAGTACCTAAAATCTTAAGTTAAAGGGGCTCAGAGTATTTCTTTGACTTCTTGAGGGACCGGACCCTCGGCCCAATGACTTATAGACCTTAAGTACTAAAAAACCCTCATAAGCATTCAACCCCTTCAAATTCATTCATTTTCCCTAATAAATCCCTTTTCTTAAGGTTAAAACACCATTTTCCTAAGGAAAAGAAAGCACCCCTATGGATACCCCTTTTTTATAAAAAAAACCCACAAAATGCACTTAGCCTAAGTTGTAATGACTCTATGTGAAAAGAAAATAAGTTTCAAATACACATTATACTTAGCGCTAATCCATTTACTGCAATGATTAATATTAACTTCTAATTTTAACTATATTTATTAAATTCCCGAAATTTCCCTTTTCCCATATGTATTTAAATCCCTTAATATTAATATCCCAACCGAAAGTTTGAAACATAAACTTTATAGTAAAACCCGACATAATTAATTAAACTGTGATTAATTATAAGCCAAACCATCCGTCAATAAAATCACCCCCGACACCCTTAATCCGCCATAATCCGTGATTAATTAATCCCGCCACACTTAAACCTCTCTCGGGCCCCTTCATTAAACTTCATGTCAAATCCCCGCCCCGATCACTGTACAATCAGGCCCTATTTGATCCAACTGTTGAGGATCATATCGGGAAGCCTCCAAAGGCCAACCTTTACCCGCTTGATATGGGTGGTTTCACTATTCACCCCGCAGCTACGTGACGCCCGGTGAGTGGCATCGGGCGGCCTTCCCCCGAAACCACTCTAGCCCAAAAGCGGTGCGATCTAAACCCGCTTACCGCCTCCCGCTAGACGACAAAATGTTCCGTCCCCCACTTAACTCCAAACGTGCTTTTCCCGTGTACCTGCCAAAATAGTTGACTTTACAAATAAAACTAAAAAAAAACTCATTGTTTTTAGTTTTATCGTGAAAAAGACCACTTAGACCTCCATGCAAGCACCAGAGTATGTGTAACCTCCAACCCACGTCCAACTGCCAACCTACCAAAGCTGCTGAACTTCCAGACCACCTTTTAGTCACGTACTCCTCCTGTAAACTGTGTACAGTTGCCCATCAATCTGTTCAGAGCCGAAACCAGGTATTTACCCAAAATCATTGAGAAACCTTTTTTAATTCCCAAACCTTTACTCAATTGCTTTAAGATGTTAAGTAATTAATTAAAACAATTGCCAAGAAATCCTCAACTACTCTGAATTGAACCAATTTTCCCCCAATTTGACCAGAAAACCTTTTGCTCCCGTCCTTGAATCCACAATAACCAAGGATGGCTGCGCGAGTTGCATTGAACGTCCTACCAATTTCCACTCCCCACAGGGACTTAGACCATCTCCCTTTGGCAGATAAAGATTTTCATATCAAAGATACCTTTGTCCAAGAATCCCCACTAAAACTATACTGTAGGTATAAAGAGTTGTACTTAAACCACAGAGACAAAATAGGTCTTTTGGAATTAGGTTTGCCCAAATACCAATTCCCCAGAGTTCATATCTTCCATGAAATTGTCCACTATTGCCATATGAACTACAATCCCAGCCAAAGAGAAGTGATGGCTCCTGACCAGACTGTGTTATTTACCATCAATGCTGAGTCCATCAATGACATGCTGCAGTTGCAACCAGGTCAAAACTTGACTCCCGTTTCTGTTGGAGACTTCCTTAACAAAGTCCCTACAATTACCTCCATCAAAATTGCTTAGTTATTCCAGACCTTCATTATGGAAGAGCAATACATTTCAAAGGACCCTCCCCCATACATGTGGACCATATTCTTTGAACTTTGCCGAGACATCATAGAAATGATATCTAGTGTGTTAGGCCAGACTACAAGTGAATTTGTTGATGAGCTTATTATAGCCTTTATGTCCATTTACACTTCTGGACAACCCCCTGCCATCATGTTTGACTATGCTAAGTTCATTGCAAATAAGATGCATGATCAATTCATGAGAATGGACAATGTGAGAGTATTCAAATATTCATCAGTTTTATATCATCTTTTCCTATACTATCAAGCTGATAAATTCCCATTTACACTCCAAAAGCTTGATACCAGAGGCAACCCTAGATCAGTGGTCTTTTGGGCTTCATTAATCCATCAATTTGACTCTCCATATACCTATACAGATTTCATAGATCTCTTTTTGCACCCAGTGGCAACTATGTTGTTAGGAAGTCCTGCCCCCAGAATCAGTGCAGATACTAGGAGGGTCCTATAGTTGTCCAAACAATAGAGAGTGGGAGATTGGTACTTGTACCAAAATCACACTGAAATCAGGATATGTGGCTGTGAACTAGCACCCTACAAACTGCCCAGATACCACCCCATGAGATTGTTTGCTCTGGAGTACTACAGGCAAATGATTAATTCAGATGAGGTACATTTTGTGAAGGCAAAGAAGAAAGCTCAACTCAGAATAAAAGACCAGCTTGGCCCTTTATATGTAACAGTAGGGAAGTTGGAAAGGAAGCAGAAGAAATCATTCAAAGGTTGACACTGAAACAAAGTTTCATATGGAGATATGACCCTTTAGATTTCATCTGCAACAAAAGACAAAAGAACAAATTATCTTCCTATATCCACCACAGAATTCCTGAAATAGAACAGTATGCAAATCAACTAGAATGGGTGGAGAACACTTTAGTAGACCGAGATAGTACAGAAGTTGTTTTCAATAATGTGTTGATTGATTTTAGAAAGAAGACTTGATGAAGATTCCTTTGTACAGGTGCCAGGAGAATCTCAATCCCAAAGGGAAACATAGGAACACAGTGAGAAACTAGCAGAAGAAGGATGTCAAGAGCAGGAAGAATTAGAGCAACCAGACATATCAGAAGAGTTGTCTCAGCCATAACACATCATGAGTAATCCTCCTATTATACAGACTCCTCTAAATGAGGAGAAAAATCCCAAAAGAGATAGAGAGGAGGCCACTCCTTCTAGCAGACATGTTGCACTGACTTATGTCAAGAGGCAAAGGTTGAATCCTTTTTCAAAACAAGAGTTCACAGAGGAAACAACTGGAACCATAGGTGTAGAAAGAGTAGAAAGCAGGTAGACCACTCCCTTTGGAGGTACACAAGAACCTTCCACTTCATAGGCTCAAATGCTAGAGAGACAACAGAGCGTGGAAGTATCCTCATTCAGGGCTCCAACAGGCCAAAACTAGGACATTAAAGAGAAATACAAAGAAAAAAAGGCCAGAAATGAAAGATTGAAGGACTAAAGTTATGCACAGTACCTTAAAATGGCTCCCACTAATCGAACAAGGCTAATGTTAGCCTTTGATATAAAAGAAGGTAAGATGCAAATGAGTTTCACGAAGCCTACTGTTATAGACATTTTTGGGAACTGCAACCCCAATCATAAATGTCCATAAAATAGGGGCTCCTAAGTCCCTAAAAGTGTTTCTTCACTACCCAAAGGAACAAGGTCAGCTGATTACATCATCTCCTAGAAGTTCTCCACTAAAAATTGCTCAGAAATGGTCAAAATTGGACCATACTGAATACCTAGTGTAGAGGGTGCGATGCATATCACCTTCCCAGTGTAAAGGGTGTGATGCATACTAGATGGCCCCTCTGTAGGGTGCGATGGGCGAGAATGGACAAATGGCAGAGACAGTTTGCAAGGTGGAAGATCATGGAATCTTCCAGAAGCTTCCCTCTGACACTTGCCTCTCTATTTTCGACCAGGGATGAGTAAGAGATCATCATTCTCCAAGTGGAAGCAGGAACTATCAGAGAGAGGACACTAATCAAGATCCTAGAAGATGACTTACCTCTCTGTAATCATCTATATATGGATCCTCATCACAGAGATCCAGAGGCTGGAATTTTGTATCTTATAGAGAAGTGTTGTTGGTTTTCTGGTG
>APFE030697581.1:77609-101071 GCA_000404065.3 Pinus taeda
GTGGTTGAGTGAATCTCTCAACCACACTACTGTACGTCTAAGATAGCATTCCTATCTTGAGACTATTAATTGTATAAATATCTTGTAATCTCCTCATTCATTGATCATTAGAATATATTATTTGATTGAGCTAATTTTATCTTATCATCTATGCCCATCTATAACTATTGCAGATTGGCTTAGTAACTTGTTTTTAAGAGTTGCCCATGAACACACTCTCTAACCAAACTTAAACAAACTTTTTGTTAAAGCCAAACAATTTTACCTTTTCTCTTATCTCATTTATGAATTTTGAAAAACCATCGAATCGAATCCTACGTTAATACTTTGATAGTAAAAATCAACTCGAGTCATTGAATTAAAGTGATAAAAGTCAAGTAGACTTACAATTAAGACTTGGTTGTAGATAAGGTTGTGGTCTTTTGTCACAACCTTGCTTTCGATCAATTTTCCTATATCACCATCGGTTTTATAAGACAATTGACATTAATATGCAATCAAGGATGCTCAAATTTATATAAGAGCAAATCATAAAGTCAATATCATGTTTGAGTATAAGAACATGTCAGAAGTCAATATCATTTTAAGTATGAGCTTAAGTGTTACCTCCACTCAACATATAAAGTCAATATCATGTTTAAGTATGAATGCAAGTGTTACCTACCATGCTTTGTCATCAAGCAATAATGTTGAGAATGATATTCTTGACTAAATGAAACTAATGTAAAGCAAAACAGCATAAAAGTCAATGTAATTATCTTAAGACTTCTACTAGAACTCGCAATTTCGTGACACCTTTTATTGAACCATTGTGTTGTCATAAGTTTTCAGGGCAGAAAGCTGCAAAGTGTTGGCCCATGCGGTCCCTACTTTTGATGATGCAGACGATCTAATAAATGAAACTATGTAAATTTTTAAGAAGTCAATCGTAGACCGTTTGGTATCGCATTCACTGAAACCTGAAATCTTTGATACATTTGCTATATATTCACAACATCCTCTAGTCTTGGTCATCAATCTTTTCCTCTCTGTTTGTGTAAATTTGCTTATTCAAAGAGAATTCAGAATATCTTCAGCATGCCATCTCTAGCTAATTATAGGCACAGGATAAGCCTGCCTTCTCAAAGCAGGTATGTCCCCAAGAGAGGGCAAGTGAAGGCAGCCATTGCCTCTTCCCTTGCCCACTCCATCAAGTCTCTTTTCACATCACATTCGTTCTGCAATTCCCATGGCTTTTGACAGCACTTTCTGATGGCCACTTTTGCTCTTCTTTGGCCTCCACCTGTGTTAGATTTTCACTGCAATTCCCATGGCTTTTGATAGCACTTTATGATGGCCAGTTTTGTTCTTCTTTGGCCTCCACCTGTGGTAGATTTTCACTGTAATGTCTGTTGCAGAGAAATGATCATATTGTTTACAACATGAGGGAGCACAACCTTGGCAATAAAATCATTTCATTTGGCAAGGCTCCCAGAGAAACGTGCCTATATCTTTATGCTTATTGCCAGAGGAGTAACATGAGCTTTGAGGAAGAAATATGCTCTCTCTTCACAGATTTGATTCCAATATAGTATGTGCTCTTCTCTATTCTTCTCTTTAATAAAAAGGACTTACCGTGTTTACTAACAGCTGCTGTCATCTTATGATTCAACCCATTGTTTGCTGTGGTGATATGCAAGTCGAGATTACATAGAAGCTATTAATGGTTTACAGAGTTTTGTCATGTAAAATTGTTTTCCCTGTTTGGAAAGGAGGAGGCTTGAAATGTGATTTTAGTCCTATTTAAAAGAAACTTTAATCAGGCAGCAGCTCAGTTGGGTGCATCTCTGAATATATACTTTGGGTTGAATATATATTTTGGATTAAGTGGTGGAATGGGCAATCAAGTAGAGTTTGTGTTTGCATGATACACCATGGATTTGAACATCTACTAGACATATCAACAAAACTTTTCGTACAAATTATTATCACAAAAAAATACCTTAACAATACACTATCTATAACCAGCTTTTAATACACTCTATCTATAACCAGAAGCTGCTATCTTCCCTCGATATATGCACATAAACATTATTATCCGATCCTTGGTATCGTTATTTTAAGCCTATCTCGAAAATTCTAAAATAATATCAGTGGAAGAGCTCTTTAAATGCTTCACAGTACAGAGCGCTTTGCTATTTCAGTCGGGCATATTTGTTATAGAGATTGTATGATTTGCCTCCGATTTTTTTCTCCTTTGTTTGCATCACTGAATTAATTGGTGGAAATAATTCAGTAATTAATGTATCCCTAAAATTAATAGTAAATTCATAGTTTTAACTATAAATAAGGGAATAGAATTTAATGGAATTTTTTCCAGTAGGAAAAAAGCTTGATTTTATTATATAAAAAATATAAAAAATAGCATATTACATTTAAATATAGTTGGATAAAGATATACCAATTCTAAACGGAATGGTAAGGGAAAGTAAGTAAGTCCTGATATGACAGATGGCCAAAAAACCCCATAATAGGCTAATAGACATAAAGATATGTGCTCAAAGGAAGCAATTCAACCAGAAAAGATAAAAACATAGCATATAGCTAATCCAGAAAATTCCAGAGTTGCAAAAAAGTTCATTTCTACCACCAGAAAAGGAAAATGCGAAATATGCTAAAAATCAGAATCTTGGAAAGAAAATTTAATGGAGTTATTTTAGTGTGATTTTTTGGAATTTTTTGGAGTTGTAATCTAGTTGAAAATTTTGAGGTGAAATTTTGATCTGTGTTATTTAAACTGGTGTTTCGATTATATATATGGATTCAGCACCATGCAAAATTTTAGGGTACTTTGATTGTGCAAAGATTCCCTATTAAATTTGTGATTTCAATAAATTTCTACCAAATTTTAGAAAAAGTATACCTAAAAAACCCACCAAAAAGATTTCCAAAAAATCACATTGAAACAACTCAAAATCTAAATGAACTATTAATATTTTCTAGTTGCATATTCATACTTTCAATGAAGGAGGAATGTAATGATCATTGAATTTTTATGTGATGGATGTTGATTATAAATTTTTAGGATTATAAATCGGTTCACTCAATTTATAATTTTTATGAAATAAATTATTTATAAAAGTTAGTAATTTATATTAATTTTAATTCATTAAATTAAGAAAAAATCTAAAAAACCTAAAATAAATATTCACATATTTAATTAAATGATTTTAAAAGATAAAATATAATTAATTATATTATTATTAGACAATTGGATTCTCTAATTGGTGTTGCACATTTGATATTTTTTAAAATAACCTTCACTTTAATAATTTAAAAGTAATAATAAATTTATTCAAATAAAGTTATTCAGATTTTTTTTTAACTTTTAATCAGCAATGTTACCTAACCAAGACAATGTTAATTCAATTTTCCATTTAAATACAAATACAAGGAAAAACAGCGATTATTTTTTTTAATATTTAAACTCTTTCCCACCATAAACGTTATTGTTTTGCTGACGGGAATATAATATATATATATATATATATATAAAGAGTAATTAAAAAAACATAAAATATAAAATAAAAGGAAAACAATTATAAATCATTTTTAAAATATAAAATAACAATTTATAAACCAATTTAAAACATAAAATCTATTTGAAACATTAAATAAATTTAAAACGATAAAAATCAAAATTTTGATTTTTAATGCAGCAAAACAAAGCAAATAAAGAAAGAGACCAATGTTCAATAGGACAATATTGGTTTCTTGCTCGTAGATCTTCTTTATAACATGTACAAATGTTGTAATAAGAAGGGGCTTTTCCCTCACATTTTGTTAGAGCTTTCATAGAATATGTGTATCTTTAAGGTACAATATATGTATGTTATGCGTGAGTAGGTTTTTTCTTGTTTTTTCTTTTTTCTATGAGTTTTGCATACCACTGTTAAAAAACAAAAAAATAAAAAGCAAACATACTACCATAAAATAAAATGAGAATTTGTTGCAATATTCCAACATTGCATTATTTAAAGAAGATTATACTTGAATTTACAATATAAAATCTATTTGAAACATTAAACAAATTTAAAATGAATAAAATCAAATATTAGATTTTTTTATAGTATTTTAAAAAATAATAAAAATATATTTTAATTGTTAAAATATTATCTATTAACATTATTAAATCTTGTTGCTAGTTCAAAAGCATTTTTTTGGGAGAGGTAATTTTTAGATGTGAATTATTATTATTTTTATTTTTTCAAATTAAAATTTGATCTTTAAATTTAATGGGTTTCACTAGTGGTTAATTAATCTTTATAAGTAGATTTTTGATTAGTGGAAACTTTTCTTAAGTGATGAGTTGAATATTTAGCTTATGGCTCGGGGATTTTTGTTGTTGTCGTTGTCTTTGATAATATTGAGAATAAGAAGATTACTTGTGAATCTCACCTTGGTTTTGAGGTAGTGTTGGTCTCTCCATGCAACCCTAGTCTCCTACCTTTGATTTGGTTACGACATCAATCTCCACAACTCCAATTTGGGTAGGGCTCCTAGACCTTCCCTTGCATCTTTGGAATCCCTCATTGTTAGCTTCTATTGGAAATGAAATTGGGAAGTTTTATTTCCGTAACCCAAGAAATGGAAATTTTTATAATACCATGTATGCTTGAATATACATTAAGATGGATTTTAATAAGGGTTTTCATGCCGAGATAAATATGACAACTCCATACTATATATTGGTTCAAAAGTTTGATTATGATAATATTTCATTTCAATGTCGAAAGTGTTATGAAATAGGGTATGTAATAAAAAAATGTTCTAAGCATTTGTAGAAAAATAGAGCCCGAAAAAATAACTAAAGGCCCAAATGGCAGGGAGGAGCTCAAAGTAAACATTATAAGATATATAAAAACGAATAGACTCAAGGTAAGAAAGAAGCAAAAGACAACTTGGAAGAAGTTTTTGCTAAAGAAGATTCATTGAAGGAAACAAAGTCAATGAGGAAGAAATGCATGTCAATGAAGATCCTCTGGATTCAGCAACAATGGAAGCCCAAACGCATCAAACCCTTGTGAAACTTGGATCCCCTTCTAAATTCTCAAGGAACAAATTGAGAGAAGTAATTTCTTGGGCAAATGAGGAAATCCTAAAGACAACAACAGTCACTAATCAAAGGGTAACCCATTGGATTTAGTAGAAAATATAGGTTGGATATATAGATATGAACTCCATGTTAAACATAGAAAGAATTTCACATCTGATTGATCTCTAACAATGTGACCATTGATACTAGGTTGAGTTCAAGGTCAACCCTAAAGTTGAATGGAAGAACAATCTTCATAAATGTAGGATGACATGACAAGGATTATACAAGGCTAGACACCCCATGGGATAGTGTATTCCTCACAATTGGCCCCGATCCTTAACCGATCCCCATTAAATTTGAATCTAACACTTATGAGAACTAAACTCTTCCACACAAACCAATTAGTTTACACCTCCTTGGTAACTAAAAAAAAATAAATTAACCTAAGTGGACAACATGTGTTTCCTCCTAAAAAGTTATTGGTTCAAATCGAGATAAAGTATGTACAACTCCATAGACTTTAATAGTGAAATCAATACTCCAAAAATCATTTTACCTTAAACAAATAAATATAAGATGTAAATTTAGTGTTTATCTTGATTGTCACATTCAATTAAATTATTATTATCATAAATTTGATATTAAAATATTTTATTTAAAATGAAATTAAAACATTTCACTAAACATTAAAATATTTTCCATTGAAAAAATGATATATATATATTATATAATATCACACCATCATCAACTCATGTGGAGCAACGAAGAAATTAACACCTTCCCTATACTGTAACCTACTCAAAATCCCGAAGTGTTATTAAAGAAGACAAGGCAATTTTAAAATTTTTGCCTTCTTTTAACACATATATAAAGTCATTTCCATCTCTATGATAAAGTCATTTGACATAAAATGGGTTTTCTAATTAATTGAGTATGCTCGTCCAAGTAATTTATGGGTGAGATATAGTTCTAGGATGGGATTTTCTATGGAGTGAGTTCACTTAGGAGGATCTTAGGATCATCTCGGTTAATGGCACCAGTAGCAGTGGAAAGGCACCAAAGGTGGATAAGGAGAAATAAAATGTTGCTCTAGCAAGAAAGGAAAGGAAAAGAAGGGATCTAGATCAAAAGGAGATAAGAGGAAGAAGAACCTATCAAAGTTCAAGTGTTATGGATGTCACAAGTTTGGCCACTATGTTAGCAATTTTCCTCACATGAAGAAGTGCAAGAAGCAAGTAACATTTTGAACAAATGTAGATGAGCTCTCTAGTAGGATGGAACATTCACATTGATAATTTTCCTATATAGTTCAACTTAACAAGGTGTCTGGTATATATACAATGGAATGTCATCTAATATGATAGGATTTAGAGAGTACTTCTCCAGTTACAAGGAAGAGGACATTAGGTTCTAGATTCAAATGGGGAATAAGTCTAAGTGCAACCCAATTGTAAGAGGGATTGTTCTATTTCAAAGGGAGAAATGCAAGGTGATTCTTATTCATGATGTGTTGCATGTGCCAGGCTTGGGGATGAACTTGATCTCTGTTCTCGATACTTCAAGACAGAGGATATCATTTTATCTTTAGAGGGGAACAGGTTCGATTGAAGCACACAGATTGGAGGTCACTTAGAACATTATGAGTGAGTAGTGGACGTTATATAAAATATAGATGGACACTCCTAAGGAACTAGTTAGAAGCATCAATCCAATCTATCAGGGGGAGCTATGACATAGGAGGATGGGTCATATTCATCATGGAGCACTTAGAATTATTCATGTGATGGTGACATGTGTTCCAGAGGTGAGCACAGAGTATGATGATGTTTGCAGAGGATATGTGTTGGGGAAGTGTTATGTCAAATTTTGCATCTACGGATAAACACAATTTCCCTAGGTGGGTAGCTACACCTAGAACAACAGATTTAAAGTGATTAACCATTTTCTATAGAAGATAAATAATACAAGGGACCTACTTGTTATCTTTTTCTTTCCCTTTGTCTCTTTTGTATGGATCTCGTCACTCCTTCTCGAACTTAATCCACTCGACAAGTACCTGCAATCATAAACAGAGGACAAAAACCAATCAAAGCAAGAGATCTATCTACTATAAGCAAATGGAATAGAAAGAATTTACACATATAATCACCATACATGAAGACAAGAATATGGGAAAGGTGTAAACAACTTTATTAAGTAGAAGGAATAATTACAACCATGAAGTCCAGTCCATTGTCACTTTTCCAGATTGGGGTTCCAACCAACATCACATCAAAAGCACAACACTCCGACAGCATAATAATACTTGCTTACAATCTCAATCCTCACACCAATAGTATCTCCTTACAAATTCTCAAAGTCCAGCCCTTCATCACTTAGATGAGTTCTCAATTTATAGGAAAATGGAGGAGGTTTGGTCATAAATGAGGGTATTGAATGGCCTTCCAAACTTAGAGTTATTTTCCATGGAGGAAGGGATGAGAGGATAGGAGGTAACTTAATTCATTCCCTATCCAATTTCGAGCTCATAGGAGAAGATAAGTGTGGGAATCTTCTATATGGTTCTAGAAGATAAGAATATTTTGAGAACCCTATGATGATTTCGTTCAATCTCACCCAGCACAGGTCAAAGTGGGCCTAAGGGCTATGGAAAGCACCTTGACATGGGCCTACCTACAATGAAGCGCACTTACCCTTGACCAAGGATGCATTTTTCCCTCAAAGAGGCATTTTTGGAGGGCTTCAGGCCAAGAAACTCTTAGGGAAGGGGGCATTCAAAGTGATGAGTTGTCTAGGGCATGTAGCAACTGAATTAGGGTTTGACGAGCCCTAATGGTACTAATCTAAATGATGGGAGTGATGTACCCAAATGGATCTGTAATAGCTACCCCCTAAAGCATGAAGTCAAAAATAATAAGGTCAAGTGGTATGCTTTACGATGTGATGAGGAGGTTCTGAAGTGGATGATGACCTGCATAGATTACAATACATAATATCATGATATTTTGATTTTTTCATGAATCGCTGAGGGAATTCATACCCATGATTAGCATATAAACTTTCATTACAAGTATATAGATAGTCGTCTACAGATATAGACCCATGATGGGATGGCCATCAATGTAAATCCATTGTACAGATGATTTGGTACTTTCCTAAAATCGCAACTCGGATGGATGAACTAGATTCAGGGTCTTCTATCTCATTCAATTGTTCACTCAAGTACGAGTCTAAACATACAAATATATGATCTAAAGTCGAACATGGGAAGACACCATCTAATTTCTAGCCAATGATGTAAGTTGTTAACAGATGCGAGAGAAATCATTGATAATGATAATGATCCTCAAGGTACTGCAGTACATTCTGCATGGTGAATGGATGTTTTGATGTCGAACACCATACAAAGTGTTTTGGTCAAAGGCCAGTGATGTCAACCTATTGTCGGAAGCGAGAAACCTACCATTGATGTATGCAAGCCTCAAGGTACTGGAAGGGTGTTTCTAAGTCAACTTCTTGGATAATGTATTGATGTCGACAAGAAGTGACTCGTCGCAGGAGGGCCTTGATGTGTCCCACATCAACGACATGAAATGAGTGTAATGATTTTGGAGACGAAATTTGACCAACGACACAAGGTTCAAGAATGGTGGTCATGAAAATGAAGGTTTATGAGTATTGCAAAGGATGAATTTTAACTGAGTGACTTATCTTGAACATGTCGGTGACACTAAGTGAATTGGAAACATTGACCCAAAACCAAAGTAATGAATGGTGTGATAGACCAAGGTATGATTACCATCAAGCAGATAACCCAACCCATGTAGTCACAATGATGAAGTGAAAGTGTCATGCTTAAGAGAAACTTGCTGTCATAAAGTGGTTTACCCCTTTTCCCATTTTCCCCAGTCATTGCTGACCAGTACCTCTTTATTTTTTATCAAGCTTGAGGATGATAAAACATGCTTGTTGTATAATTCCACCCTTCGGGTGAATCCATTGCTAGTGATTTTTTAACGAGTCTAGCAAAGGTGAAACTCAGTCTTGTCATGATGGAAAAGTTTGTCTCTATTTGATGTTTTAATGAGTTTAACAATAATGATAACTCAGTCCTTTTCATGTTTAGAGAGTTTGAAAAGGGACAAAATGAAAACTACACAAGTTCTTTTTCGTAGATTTGTCTCTCAATTCTGAAAAATCATAAAAAAATATGAGAGAGAACCTATTGACCATGTTTGATCAATGTATTCCTTTTTTGTAAATAATCTATCTTAGTCTGGAAAAGGGTTACACTTATACTGAGTAGAAGTCGTTTCCAATCTATTAACGAGTTGAAAAGGACAAGCGCTCGACAATCTTTTTATATTTCGAGAGTCTAAAAAGAGCTTAAAGAGGACTCCACTTTGAGGAACGAGTGGTGTCTAGGATAGCAACTAGTTCCAGTGATGTTGGAACTTCTCAAAACATGTTGATTTATGTGAATAGGCTAGCTAATAAGACACTCATTGCAATTGTTCCTCAAAAAGGGTAAAAAAATCAAGTGAAAGAGTATGATTGACCGAGAATATAGTGACGATGGAAGGAGAAAAACCAAGGCTCATCTAACGAAAGAGGCTGATAGATTGGCAATCATGAGGGTTGAAATGGAGATGGGTTCATTTTTACTCAAGCTTGAACCATAGGGAACTATGCTTGCATTCAGTTTCATGTTTACAAAAGCTTGAAACGAAAAACTATGCTTTGATTCAATTTACATGCCCCCAGCGTGATGACTTGAGATTAGGTGCATGCCCCCCAAGCTTCATTGAATTCACCTAAATAAACTACTCATGCCTATGAGGTGGATGGAATGAAGGTTCATTTTTGAGATCAAGTGAAAGACTCGACTGAGATGTTATGAGATCTAATCAAAGACTCGACTTGGAACTTTGCTCCAAGGGACCTTGTTTCATTTTACAACAAGTTCAACACAATATAAGGAACTCTACTCATAACCATTGTTTCATTTTTTAATGAGGTTGACACAAGACAAGGAACTGTCCTCCTATTCCTTGTTTCATTTTTTAATGAGGTTGACACAAGACAAGGAACTGCACTCCTGGACCTATTTCATTTTTTAATGAGGTTGACACAGTAAAAGAACTATCCTCATATTCCTTGTTTCCTTTTTTAATGAGCTTGACATAAGACAAGGCACCATGCTCAGGGGACCTGTTTCATTTTTTAATGAGGTTGACACAATAAAAGAATTATCCTCATATTCCTTGTTTTATCTTTTAACAAGGTTGACATGAGACAAGGAACCGTCCTCCTAGACCTGTTTCATTTTTTAATGAGGTTGACACAATAAAAGAACCATCCTCATATTACTTGTTTCATTTTTTAACGAGCTTGACACAAGATAAGGAACTATGCTCAGGGGACCTGTTTCACTTTTTAATGAGGTTGACATAGTAAAAGTACTATCCTCATATTCCTTATTCACGATCCATAAGATGTCATGACTTCCAAGAGGTTCTCATCATATGGGAGAATAATGCTCTGGAAGGGATCCATAACAAGGAATCAGAGATCTGGTTCCAATGCCCCCAGTACATAATGTACAACATCATAGAATTGATCTTCAATTGATGTAGGCATGGAATGGGTTGCCACATAATTGACCTGTGGTAGGAAAGATATAATTGGGACAAAAGGACCAATTAGGGAACATGGTTTACTAGAAGCCATTTTTGGACCGAGAAATGAAAGTTGGTCAACGGTGAAAATTCTGCCTTCATGTGGAAAACGCGTCACTCAAAAGAGTGTTGAAACAATATCTCCCGTGTCATAAACATATTCACGCCCAAGAAGTAAATTGTAATCTAAAGGGCCTGAGACTACCATCACAATGAGATTAAAAAAATTCCTCCCAAAGTGATAGGCAACTGAGGAAGGATCCCTAATGGTTGACTGGTTCCTTTATTAAAAGCAACAAATTTTGGGTAACTGGCACAAGTGGCGGTGAACTAAGTGCTTGCCAAGCAGTGGAGGAAAGGATACTCACAGATGCACCTTTAGCTATAATAGTGCCAGGTATAATCATATTACAAACCCGTACTATGATCTGGAAAGGAACATAAGAAGGAAGATGACATTGTAAGAACGAGAGAATTAGCCCCTTGAGTTACGAGAATGAAAGGATTTTCCTCCTATCTTGATGGAACAGGAGGATTTCCTCCAAGCTCATTGGAATATAAAGAAATGAAAAGAACCTGAGTGGTATCATACTCACTCTCTACGGGAAAGGTACGATTAACTGAAGGTGAAATTGGGTCAACTGTTTCCTCGACCTATGATTGATTAGGTATAGACTCATGGGATTCACATTCAGAGAGAGTGGGTTTGACTGATGGTTGATTTGGGTCAATCAATTCATCAACTAGTGAAGGATTAAGGGAGAGTCTCTTGTTACCAAATGGAAGTTTCTGTGTAGAGTAGGAAGATAATCCAACACATTTTTGGCTTCATCTAGATAGGGACGAAGGTGAATGGGGTGATTCCCTTCACATAACCTACAGGGAAACTTAAATTTACCTTTCTTTCCATGAACTTTCATACCACTGGTTGATGGTGTGTCACCAGCATGATCTCTAGAAGTTGATGACACAGGACAATGTACATTCTTCTAAGATCTGAGGAATATTAGGACAATTTCTAAGAAGATGATCTCCCGTACAAAGTTTTCAAGGATATCGAAGTTTGTGAGGCTTATTAGATGGTTTCTCATCAGAAGTTGCATTCGAAGCAATGGTTGCTTAGTTACCCCCTGCTGAATTTTCTTCTTCTTCTTCTTCTTCTTCGTATCCACCTAGTTACTAGTGTCAATACTTTAACCACGCGAAGAGGAAGAAGGAGAGGAAGAAAAAACCAAGGAAGAAGGCAAAGGGTCAGCTTTAGGATCAACTAGAGGTTGATTTTGTCTTGTTGGAGGAGTACTCGACTGTGGAGAAATCATGACATTTTGAACCAAGGAAGTTGAAAACAACCATACTGGAAAGCCAATGGTAAATCTCGGAAGGGATAATGTAGCCATATAAGAAGCACCAATGTTTTCGAAAGGAGGAAAAGGACTAGGATTCCCATCAAAAGGAATTCCTTGATCAATGGACTTTAGAGTTATTGCCATATGTTTTAACCTAAGGTAAACTAAGGAGTGACATGGAAGATGTTATCCGCGGTAAATTAATTTATTTTAATCAAAATAACATAACAAAACAAGAGAGGGATAATCTAGGCAAAAGGATTACCAAGCAACTATGAATTGCAGAATACCTTCTAGCGAACTGAGAAGTACGGGTAGGCAATCTCCTCGAATTTTGTTTTCAGTGTATCACAGTGTACAAGGTGACCGAGTGGTTACCTAATGATGGATAGCAACCTAGTGTAGTCCTCCCATATATACCCGAAAGTACGTGTAGGCCCAATCTGTGTTAGCGTTATCTAATGTGAAACCGCACAGTGAGAGCATTCCTTTATACTTTACATACTGTAACATTGCCCTATATACCCGAAGGTACGTGGATAAGCTATGATATACTCATGTACATGGAATGAGGTATCACACTCAGAATGTATTGTAGACAAGTTAGCGACAACTTTTACGTTTAACGACCCCAGAACACATCTTTGGCCTAGACCTCTAAATGTTATGTGTTAAGTTACAATGCTCCATTAGGTAACTTGAGGTTAATTTTAAGTTGATCTTGATTAAGAATTTACCTTTCAAGGTTCACCACGTGATTTATTTTGAAATTCATAGAATGCAACTAATATCATATGCATTCTTTTTATTCAATTTTAACAATGAAAACCTTAGCTAGTAGGGAGAGAGCAGTTAGATTCTTTTAATCAAAGAACAAATAACACATCTAATGCAATTTCCCTAAACTATTCCTATTAGCACACACAAACTCTTTCAATGCACAATGCAAGTTTTTCTTTTCAATTCCCTTAATGTTGAAATAAACAAAAGGAAACTAATGCACATACAATCAATCAATCTTTTTGCAAGAACAAAGACTTTACGACAGTTTTGATTAGAAAGAAATGAAGAATTTTACGACACTTTATTTTGAAAAAAGATTAATCGATTATAAACTAACTTTGTCGATGAGTTGATAGTGATAAATAAATCATTTAATAAACACTAAAAAATCAAGGCCAAAGTAGGGCTAACAAAGGAAAAACAAATTGATTTCAGAGACACAAGCATCATTGATCTTTCAGCAAGAAGAAACAGAAGGAAATTTGGGAAAAATCAAGTCAAAGGTTGAATTTTGACCTAAGCAGGATCAACGTAGCCTTGAATGGGAGACAGTGCGCTTCAAAGCACTGTCCTCAAGCCAGGGGGGCTCTGTAGTGCTCTGTCTCTAGACCAAACCTGCGTTGGTGCTAGAGAGGCCATCCTAGGGGGTTGCAAGCACAATTTTTACCAAAAAGTGCTTCAAAAATGCTAAAATAAGATTAATGGAAGCAAGTAAAGTCTACTATGGTGTACTAGGATGATCGTTCCCCAACGGAGTCGCGAATTTGTTGTGTGGAATTTTGCATCTACAGATAAACACAATTTCCCTAGGTGGGTAGCTACACCTAGAACAACATATTTAAAGCACTTAACCTTTTTCTATAGAAGATAAATAAGATAAGGGACCTACTTGTTATCTTTTGCTTTCCCTTTGTCTCCTTTGTATAGCTCCTATCGCTCCTTCTCGAACATAATCCACTCAACAAGTACCTGCAATCATAAACATAGGACAAAATCCAATCAAATCAAGAGATATATCTACTATAAGAAAATGGAATCGAAATAATTTACACATATAATCATCATACATGAAGACAAGAATATGGGAAAAAGTGTAAACAATTTTGTTAAGTAGAAGGAAGAATTACAACCATGAAGTGTGATCCATTGTCACCCTTCCAGCTTGGGGTTCCAGCCAACATCACATCAAAATCACAACACTCCAATAGCATAACAATACTTGCTTACAATCTCAATCCTCACACCAATGGTATCTCCTTACAAATTCTCAAAGTCCAGCCCCTCATCACTTAGATGAGTGCTCAATCTATAGGAAAATGGAGGTTTGGTCATAAATGAGGGTATTGAATGGCCTTCCAAACTTAGAGTTACTTTCCATGGAGGAAGGGATGAGAGGACAGGAGGTTATCTAACTCATTCCCTATCCAATTTCAAGCTCATATGAGATGATAAGTGTGGGAATATTCTAAATGGTTCTAGAAGATAAGAATATTCTTAGAACCCTATGATGATTTTGCTCAATCTCACCCAACGCAAGTCAAAGCGGGCGTAAGTGCTCTGGAAAGCACCCTTACATGGGCCTACCTGCACTGAAGCACACTTACCCCTGACCAAGGTTGCGTTGGTCCCTCAAAGAGGCATTTCTAGAGGGCTTCAGGCCAAGAAACTCTCAGGGAAGCAGGCATCCAAAGTGATGACTTGTCTAGGGAATGTAGCAACTAAATGGTACTGATTTGAATGATGGGAGTGATGTGCCCAAATGGATCTATAACAGGAAGTTTGTGAAAGAATGTTTTCCAAGGAGTGACAATAGATCAGAGGGGATACTTAATCCAAAGCATTCATATATGTGTTGGTTGATGTCGATGAAATCTCTCCAAGAGTATGAGTATTTTTCAACCTTTATCGATGATTTCTCAAGTAAAACCTGGATCTATTTCTTAAAGACCAAGGATGAGGTCTTCAGTCACTTTAAGGAGTTTAAAGCTCTAGTGGAGAATGCAACAAGTGGAAATATATAAACTCTTCAGTAATACAATAGAGGTGAATACACCAACAAATAATTCCAAGATTTGTTTTACCAGGGCAAGACTCAGGAGAGAGTTAATGGTTCCTTATTATCCGCAGTAGAATGGGGTTGTTCAGAGGAAGAACTGCTCTATTTCAGAGGAAGCTAGAGTGATGTTCTACAACCATGATATCTCATGCTATTTATGGGATGAGGCATGTATTACAAAATTCTATATTCAGAATAGGGTACCACATAGAGCACTTGACAATATGACACCCAAGGAGAGATTAACAAGGGAGAAGCCAAATCTCATTCATTTTACGATATTTGGTTACCTAGAGCACTGTCACATTTGAGGAGACATATGGTTGAAGTTATATAATACTATAGAGTGAGGTTACTTTGTTGGCTACAATGAAACTTTGAAGGAATACAAGATATTCATCCCAGAGGATAGTAGGATTATAGTCAAGTAGGATGTCAGGTTCATGGAGGACAAGGCAAATACAAGATCCAAATATTTTATAGCAACTGAAGATAAAAGTGAGAAGCCAACAGAAGATCCTACAATTGAGCAGAAGAATCAAGCATAGTAGTAGAGCATGAATACAGTGCCCAGTGCGAGCACAAGTGTAGGTGTGAGTGCTCTAGAGGCTTCGTAGCGCATGGAGTAGAAGATGCAATAGATTAGGGAGATGCATCAACAAGATATGGAGGTGGATATTCCTAACACAACAGTTGGAAGGAGGAACATGGAGGTTCAATAGAAACTCAAAGGCATTCAAGAGTTTTTCGAGAATCCTAGGACGGGAAGGAGTGAGGAGAGACAACTAGAGAGGTACATTAGCTACATGGCATTGGTAAATCAGTTGGTAGATAGTGAGCCTTGCAACTATTAAGAGGCCACACAACACTAGGTGTGGGAGGATGTGATGGTTCAGGAGTATTCCTCAATCATGCATAAAAATGTATGGGAGGTTGCATGGAGACCGACAGATAGGGCGGTCGGTGGATCACACTGAATCTACAAGATCAAGCATGATGCAGATGGCAACATCAAGAAATACAAGGCTAGGTTCATAGCCAAGGGGTTCCCTAAAAAATAAGGAATATATTAAGAAGAGACATTTTCTTCTATGAACATACACTTATACGATTCATAATCAAACCTATCAATGAAGATGGGATGGGAGATCCATTAGATGGATGTCAAGATGGTGTTCCTAAATGATCAATTAGAGGAGGTGGTGTACATTGAACAACCAGAGTGCTTTGTGGCACACAACAAAGAGACCCATGTGTGTAGGTTGAAGATATCTTTATATGGGCTTAAGCAGTTTCCAAGGGCGTGGTATGAGTGCATCAACAAATACTTGTGGGTCATGGTCTTTGTGAAGAGTGAGGCTAATTCAAACATATACTACTTGGTGGTTTGGGGCGATGTTCTCATTATTTTCCTATATGTGGACAACTTGTTCTTGAAAAGTTCACTAGGGATCATTGAGGAGTGCCAGAGGGATATTGTAGCAGAGTTCGAGGTGAAGGATGTGGGGCTCATGCACTATTTTCTCGGTATGGAGGTGTGGTAGACAAATGGTGAGATTTTCCTTGGTAAAGGGAAATACCACATCGATATCCTGAGGAGATTCCAGATGGAGGATTGTAGAGCCATGTCTACTCCCATTATCACTAACTGGAGGAAGATAGATGCATCCAGGGAGAAGGAGGTAGACCCCATGTTGTACAGGCAGTTGATAGGTTCTCTCTCATGTATTTTGTCAACACTAGGCCAAATATATCCTATGGAAAAAACTTAGTCAATTAGTTCATGGTGGAGCTGAAGAGAGTGCATTGGATGACAACTAAACATATCCTAATATATTTGTGTAGCGCTATTGATTATGGGATCAGGTATGCTTGAGTTGATGGTGTTAGGTTGGTAGGCTATATTGATGCAGAATATTAAGGTAACATAATGCATCGAAAAATCGAGGAGGGGTGTGTGCATTTCCAACCAATCATAAGATAAACTAGGCATGCTTTGCCTACAATAATCCCACTATAAAATCCATGATATGACCAAGGAAATAACTTAGGTTCTCAAGGAATTTTTTTCTACTGTGAACGCCACTCTCTTCCACAACTATCAAAGGTAGCCATGTTCTTCCACTAGGCTAAGACTTCCACAAATTGTTCAAATTCCTTCCCATTTGGTTTATGTTGCATAAGATATCCTCTTATCTATTGATGTAGTTCCTCAATGAACTCTCCTCTTAATGTTAATTCTTCAACCCAACTAGCATGAAAATTCATGGCCATATTTTCCCATCTCGAGTTTGAAATTCCTTGTCCTGAATTTACAATAACAATTAAGATTTCATAAGTCCAAAGATTATAAAATGTTCCCCTTTAAATTCAACTTCATTTAAGCATGAGCTTTTGTTTCCCTAGGGAGTTTTAATTGATAGAAAACATCAAAAAATACCCACTTGCAAATGTACTCGATTCTCACTTGTGGGTATTCTTTTCTCCTTGAAAAATATTTCATGAATCATTCTGGGGCCTCAAAAACCTCCAAACACTTGGCATAACATGTCCATTCTCCATCTAATGCATCTGCTTATTCCATCCAAGGGAAAACCTACTTTTTATAAGTTATGGCATTAGATTTTGTGGTTCAATTTTCAGAACTTGAGATGGGTATTGGTTGTACCCATTTCTTACCATTTTCAATTTCCCACTCCATCCCAATGGTTCCATAACTTTAGGTAGTTGGTTTCTTAGCTACCAAAATTCATTAACTACTTTTTTGGGAATGAACGAGGGAAGAATTTTCAATTCAAAGTTTGGCACTTACAAAACGATTTTTTGGCTATGGCTATATTTTTAATAAGAAAATTGATTTTCCAACTCCCTCCCTGATTCCCACCATGGTATAATGTCTCATATCAACATTCCATCCTTAAATCCGTCGGTCGATGGTAATTTTCATTTTTTAATGAAATATTTTACATAGTTAAACATTTATCCACAGTAACTGGAAAATTCACTAGATCATATATATCGCAATTACAATGATATTAAGTCATAATTTAAAATTAAAAAATGGGAGAAAACATGGAATTACATATACTATGATGTAAAAAACACCTATTGGTGGAATACAAAATTTTTTACTTTCAATTACTATCCCTTTCTTTATATATAAAGTTGATATGAAATTATTTTACTTAAGGTGGACACTGAAATATTTTATTTATGGTAGACATTGAAATAATTATTTTGTTACTAATATATATTTTTTTAAATGCCATGTATCAACTCTCTCTATCTCCTTATTATATATGCCTCAAACTTAAGCATTGAGCGGATGTGGGTCCCTTTTCCAACAAATAAGGGGGTCTCATACACTGATTTGGTGTATGTCCTATATTATTGTTATTAATATTGATATTATGAAGTTGATATTGAAATATTTATTTATACCCTAAGGGTTAGTTCAATTGATCGAGTTCCCATTGTTAGACCACCTTGCTAATGGGAGGTTAGGGGTCAATTCTCCTCGACGCTCTTGGGTTTAGGCTATGCTAATGAACCGACCAAAAGTGAACCCTTATGGTGGATCTACTCCGATAGTTTTTGTGGACATAGTGGCCACCGGTCTTCGATCTCTGTGAACCACACAAAAAAAGAAAAATTTTATTTATGGGCCATCATTACCATTTTTTTGTTATTCACTTCTTTTTGAATGCTACATGTCAACTAAATGTTAATAATTGAAACAGTTACACATCTACCTCATACTTGGAAATAGAAAGCGCCTATTGATAAAATAAGAAAATCCATGTGTGTGTAACACTAGTGACTAAAGGAGCTTGCTTTTTAACAAAAATAAAGTTTAGAATATTTTCTTAAAGCACTTGAATAATAAATTAAATTTCTTATGATATAAAAATAATATTGAATACCTCTACCATAATTTTAAGATACCCCCTACCTTTCCATTAACAAATCCTATATTGAGGTATTATGTAAAAAAATAATAGAATGACCAACCTCTTTAATCAAAATGACTGTAAAATTACTAGAAAATTCATTAGGTGTGCCTCGAATGAGTCCTTAAAATAAAACATGATAAAAAGATATAAAGCCCTATTTAAAAGGGGAAAAATAACACTACATAAATAGAAAACAAGAGAAGGTTCTACACCTCTTAGAGATAGATCTTAAGATATTCTGGAGGAACATTTCAACTCACAAAAAAAAGAAAATAATATGATTCCCTTAAGGGATTGGAAATCCTATCTCAAAACTATTTATGATTCTTCTATTTTTGTGGCCAACACTCAAAACATTTCTATAGAGTATACAATGCTTTCTATATAAGACATAAAGTTTGGTGTTAAGTGACTTGCATAAAGAAAATATAAGGAAGTTAAAGGCTAGGAAACCAAAATATTGAAAATTATTGGGCATATCCTCACCCTCACATACACAGTCTCTTTAATTTAGTAGTCAAGTAAGGATAACCTAAACCCTAGACTCAAAACCTCATTGTTTATGTAATAGAAATTGTGGATAAAATTAACCCCTCTAATTATAGGACCATTATGATTAGCCTCATCTCAGCAAAGTTATATGAAAGCATTTTGGAAAATAAGATCAACATATGGCCTAAAATGCATAAAAAAAAGTTAAAGGACGTGCAGATTTAGGGGCTATGATTCAGTTATGGACCATCTTGTTATACTTAGGACCATTACGAAGGTGTGTCACATTAATAAACCTAATATCCTTTGTTGTTTCATTAATTTTAGAAAACATTTTGACATAACTCCCATACCTAAGCTTTGGAATAGGTTAAGAAAATTATAAATTCCTTGTAAACTGAGAGGTTTTGCACTAAGGTTATATGAGAGTGTTATAGCTAAGTTTAATCAAATTAAGGGATATTTAGGAGACATAAACAATTTAGGAGCTAACAAAGTTGACTTCTATTCCCTACTCTCTTTGGCATGTACATTTTCCATTAATATGTTAATATTAGTTGAATATTTTGGTTGTTCTAACTTTAATTTCAGTGATATAGTCATCATCCTTCTTCTCTATATTGATGATAGTGTTCTTATGGAAAGGAATCCCTACGACCTAAGTAAGAATCTAAGAATCCTTGGGGAATTTTTCTCTAATATGGGTATGACTATGAACGCAAACAAAACAAAGGTTATGGTAATAATATCCAAAAAGATCACTCATGCCACTTTTGTATACGAGAAAATATTTTGGAGGAAGTGCCTTCACACTATTAACATCTTGCAATAGATAATCACAAGCTTAATTAGAATAATGGCATTGAGAAAAAGATAAATGGAGGATGAAAAGATTATTCTAGGCTTAAAAGAAATATATCCTCTTTGATACTGTCATCATTCATGTTATCTTATATGGATGTGAATATTTTGGATGTAGCATCTCTAGAGAATCTTGGAGAAAGACTAGAAAATCCAAAAGAATATGATAACTTATAATCTTAATATTAAAGGAAATACATTTTATCCTATCCTCCTTATTGAAGCAAGTATTTCCCCCATTTAATGCACAACCATGGTTAGGTACTTATCTCTTTAATGTGAAAGAATAATATGAATAACATGGATGACAAGAGGCTCCCCAAATTTTCCTCCAATTCCAGTCAAAACAATTATTGATTCAAATGGAGATAGAATTAAGATGTCAATTTTTTATTAAATTATTTGGGTAAAGAAGAAGATGTAATTATGTAAAGTACTGAAAATATTAAAAATATTGCTAAATTTGAATTTAAATATAATACATGCCATGATAAAGAATTATAAGATAGAATTAGCTAAGTGTTATCACCTAAAAATCAATAAAAGATCTTTTTGGCGATCCCTAAAATTATCATCAATATTATATATCAGAATGTTATCACAAAATCCTCTATTATAACCTTCAATAAAATACCAAAAAATATACAAAATAGAAATTAATTCAGCCATGAAAATAAAAATGGAATTTCATCAAACATATTACAATGTCTAACATGTAAATGGAATTAACTTGACCACAATGTCTAACCAAACGTAAACAAACTTTTTGTTAAACTTTTACCTTTTTCTTACCTCATTTATGCATTTTGAAAAACTATCAAATCGAATCATACGTTAATACTTTGATAGTAAAAATCAACTCAAGTCATTGAGTTAAGGTGATAAAAGTCGAGTGGACTTACAATTAAGACTTGGTTGTAGATAAGGTTGTGGTCTTTTATCACAACCTTGCTTTCGATCGATTTTCATTTATCACCATCCGCTTTATAAGTCAATTTGTAGCTCAAATCTATATGAGAACAAGTCATAAAGTCAATTATAAAGTCAATATTCTGAGTGCAAGTTTTAGCACACTATAAAGTCAATATCATGTTTGACTATAAGAACAAGTATCATAAGTCAATATCATTTAAAGTATGAGTGCAAGTGTTACCTCCAATCAACATTATTGCTGTGTCATCAAGCAATAATGTTGAGAATGATATTTTTGACTAAATGAACCTAATGTAAAGCAAAACAGCATAAAAGTCAATGTAATTATCTTAAGACTTCTACTCGAATTCGCAATTTACTGACACCTTTTATTGAACCATTGTGTTGTCATAAATTTTCAGGGCAGAAAGCTGCAAAGTGTTGGCCCATGGGTTCCCTGCTTTTGATGATGCGGACAATCTAACAAATGAAATTATGTAAAATTTTAAAAGACAATCGTAGGCCGTTTGGTATCGCATCACTGAAATCTGAAATCTTTGATACATTTGTTATATATTCACGGCATCCTCTAGTCTTGCTCATCAATCTTTTCCTCTCAGTTTGTGTAAATTTGCTTATTCAAAAAGAATTCAGGATATCTTCAGCATGCCATGTCTAGCTAGTTATAGGCACAGCATAAGCCTGCCTTCTCAAAGCAGGTATGTCCCCAAGAGAGGGCAAGTGAAGGCAGCCATTGCCTTTTCCCTTGCCCACTCCATCAAGTCTTTTTTCACATCACATTCCTTCTGCAATTCCCATGGCTTTTGACAGCGCTTTATGATGCCCAATTTTGCTCTTCTTTGCCCTCCACCTGTGTTAGATTTTCACTGCAATTCCCGGCTTTTGACAGCACTTTATGATGGCCACTTTTGTTCTTCTTTGGCTTCCACCTGTGGTAGATTTTCACTGTAATGTCTTTTGCAGAGAAATGGTCATATTGTTTGCAACATGACGGAGCACAGCCTTGGCAGTAAAATAATTTCATTTGGCAAGGCACCATCATTCCCAGAGAAAAAGTGCCTGTATCTTTATAGTTATTGCCAAAGGAGTAACATGAGCTTTGAGGAAGAAATATGCTCTCTTTTCACAGATTTGATTCCAATACATTATGTGCTCTTCTCTATTCTTCTCTTTAATAAAAATGATTTACTGTGTTACTAAAAGTTGTTTCCATCTTATAATTCAAGCCATTGTTTGCTGTGGTGATATGCAAGTTGAGATTACATAGAAGCTATTAATGGTTTACAGAGTTTTGTTATGTAAAATGATTTTCCTTGTCTTGAAAGGAGAGGCTCACTTGGATGTATTTCTCAATGTGGCTCACTTGGATGTATTTCTCAATGTTTTTTTGGATTAAGTGATGGCATGGGCAATCAGGTAGGATTTATATTTGCATGATACACAATAAATTTAAACATCTATCAAATACATCAACAAAACTTCTCACACAAATTACTATAAGAAAAAATACCTTAACCATACACTTTATCTATAACCAACTTTTAATACACTCTATCTATAACTATCAGCTGATATCTACCCTCGATATATGCATATAAGCATTATTATCCGATTCTTGGTATCGTTGTTTTAAGTATATCTCGAAAGTTCTGAAATAATATCAGTGGAAGAGCTCTTTAATTGCTTCACAGTACAGACCGCTTTGCTGCTTCAGTCAGTGGCATATTTGTTATAGAGATTGTATGCATTTGCTTCCGATTGTTTTTCTCCCTGGTTTGTATAAGTGAGTTAATGGGTGGAAATAATCTCACAATTAATAATTATGTGTAAAATTCATATTTTTAATTATAGTTAATGGAATAGAATTTATTGGGGTTGTTTTTAATGTGATTTTTAGGATTTTCTAATATTGGAATGAGTGAAAAATTTTGAAGTGAAATTTTGATTTGTGTTATTTAAATTAGTTTTTCGATTATATATATGGATTCAACATCTTTGAAAAATTTTAAAGTATTGTAATTATGCAAGGATTACTAAAAATTTCAAAAAATTCTTACAAAATTTTATAAAAATTATACTAAAAACCCAAAAAACTTCCAAAAAAATCACCCAAAATCCAAAAAATCACCCCAAACAACTCCGAATCCGAATCTAGTACTGTTTTTTACTTGCATATTCATGCTTTCAATCAATCAATCAAGGAGGACACGTAAGGGATCATTGAATTTTTATGTGATGGACGTTTGACTATAAATTGCCAAGGATTAAAAATCTGGTTTAAGT
>APFE030697582.1:0-12016 GCA_000404065.3 Pinus taeda
GAATTCATATCCATGGCTAATCTAGAGGAAAACATATTTAGAAATAGAGATTGAGCATAGGGTGTTCAAAACAAATCCCGGGCTATTCTTTTTCTCTATTTACTAGGATTATGAAAACATAAGAATTATGGAAAAACACAGAAAACACATACACAGTTCAGAGAAACTTATTGCTCCAGCAAATGACACAGGAATTCTAAAACTAAACAGAGCTATTCATTTCCATCTTCAGACAGCATAGGAACCAGAAATCTCCACCAACAATTTGTATTATCGAAATGTCTCAAATATACAATAGAGTTCTTTAGAAAGAATTTCACTACAACCGACCCTTAATACGATATCTGAGGGGATATATATACAAATATAGGGTACAAAATATCTCAATAGAGAGTTATTGTGCAATAAATTGCACCACCAACTCTCTTACAAAAGTAAATGAAAACATAAATATAGCATTTAATGCTGAGATGGCCGCTATCTTTCTGTCAGACAGCTTTTGACTTTATGGCTCTGCAAAGTGGGCTATAGTTGTGCCTTTAACTCTGCGTTAATTGAGCATGCTGTCTAGGTGCGTTGGTGAGTCACTTGTACGGATGCTCCCTGTGATACCTGTGTGCTGATCTGTCTGCTGACCTGTACCGTGACTGAAAACTTGATTTTCTCAAAAAAAGAAATAACAAGTGGCATTATCTGGGAAGAATTTCCAGCATTGCCTGCCACCAATCAGCTGGAGGTAGTTGATGCCTCCTTATTTTCACCAGTGTTTCATCTGCCTCTATATATTTGTAGAAGTTTGGAGGCACCTCAAATAGATGATTTATCTCATGTTCAATAAAGAACAGATTTTCCAACTTGTCATACAGAGATTGCCCAGAGGGAGCCCCTGCTTCTTCTGTGGAGCTGCTAGATGTTGTTATTTGATTTTCAACATAATTGTTGATCCTTGTCATATACTGATTATATGACAACAGTTGTCCTGTGCCAGTCACTAGGCTTGACAGTCCTTTATCCTGTAATATGGTCATCTTTGCCCTGAATTCATCAATCTCTGCTTTCATTTCTTGACATTTTCTCTCCAGAGTTTGAGTGAAGTTCCTCAAGGTCAGTACCTTTTTAGCTGTCAGGATTGTATCTGTTTTGCTGCTTATCTCTAGAGCTGCCAGTTCCTCTCTAGTGCGGTTATTGAGAAAATGTATTATTTTGGTGGCCTGCTCGGGCATTATTCCCAGTGCTGTCCTGGCTCTTTGTATTTCCACATGAGCCATGCCTATCAGCTCGACCTGCTCATAAATTGCCTGAATTGACCTCCATTGGTCCTGTATTGATTGGCCAATTTTGGCCCAAATTATCTTCTTTATTTCTGCTAGGGTTTTACCTAGGAGCAATTCATTTTCCAGAGTTTTTACTTTGGCCCCTAAGGCCTTTATTTCTCTTTGTTTCTCTGCTACTGTCATCTTTGATTTATCATAACTGGTCTCCAGCTTGGCCAGTCTATCCTTGGCATCATTTATTTCAGTTACCTGAGTCTCAAGCTCTTTAACAGTTTTCATCAAGTCCTCCATGCTCATGCTGGATTCTGCTGCTGCTGTTGCTCCTGTTGGTGATGTAGCTGCGGTAGGTGCTGGAATAGCAGGAGGGGCTACTGCTGCTTGTGTGGGAGGGGCAGGTCCAAGAGTTGTTGATGTTTGAGGGGGATGGGAGGCTGACTCCCCTTGCTTGTCTGCCAGTGCTTTCTCTAATTCTGCTTCCATTTGAATATTCTCTGATTTTCGATTACCAGAAGCAGCTCCATAGCATCATCTACTTGCTTTTCTTGTGCAAGTTCTGCTGTTTGAGGGTGAATGGTAGGAGGCAATTTTGCCTGCCTTCTTAGTGCAGCAATGTCATCCTCTTTCTTCTCCATGAGGGCTCTAACACCCTTTGCATCCTTTAGGTCATGTCCCAAATCAATTATTATGTCTTCCAGAGTCTTTATTCTGTTGTCCTTCGGAGAGGAAGACAACCTTTCCAAATCAAGCTGTGTGTTTGTGTTCTTCAGGGATTCTTTTAGCTGATGGGCCAGCATTGCCCTATCTGCAAGTGTTGCATACACCATTTCCCCAGTTTGTTTGTGCAGCTCAATCTGATCCATGGGGTGTATGTCTTTAGAAAAGACCTCCAAGTTTGTTCTATAGTAATCTGCAGAGGTCTTGGTATGTGGGACTTTAGGCTTTAAATGAGTGAAGATCATTTTTTCCTCTTTCAGATCATAGGCAGCCATCAATCTTTGTTTTTTAGCTGGAGTTGTCTTCAAGAATTGCTCATAGAGCTGCACTCTCAACATTTCATTCTGTGCCTTGATCTCTATGAAGCCTTCTTTGACTGCAGCTGGTTTCTTGCCCTGTTGTCTTAAGGAGGATACCTCTGTGGTGTGCTGTAGGGCCTGTTCTAGCTTAAATGAGCTAGTGGCAGTCTGCCGACTTGTTTTCCTTTCTCTGTTGTGGCTTTCTGCCCTTTCCTCACTGATATCTCCTTCTTCTGTTTTAGGGTCAACCCTTGGCCTCTTGGCTTCTGGTTGCTATGATGACCCTGTTGGAGGTGTGACATCTTCTCTATCTCTCTTTTTTCCTCTCTCTTCATTGAGAGGAGTTTGCAAAGCTGGGATTTGGGGTGGTCCCGTTTGCTCTGAAGGGGCTTGCCCTTGAGTCTGATCCTTTGATGTGCTGGGTTGCCCTGTTTCTGCCTGTTGCTGTTCATCCATTTTTTCTTTCGCCTTGGCTGTAGTTGCTGTTGGAGGAGCTTGTTGGGCTGGAGCAGTAGAAGTGCATTCTCCTACTTGGACTGGTTGTTTGAACAAGACCTGTTGACAAGAATCCAAGTCAAGAGTTTTTTCCAAATCTTTCACAGTCTGCTCCATTTTTTCTTCCTGAGTCAATTTCTCTTCTATTGATTCAGGTACCCATTCATCTTGGTTGGCAAAGTGTTGTATTTGTGGGTATGGGCAATGCTTATAGGCTAACAGCCTATACTTGACCCTCCTAGCACTAATGAAACCTTCAGGGTCATAAGGGACCCACCAGAAGCTTCTTTTGAGTTTGAGCTGTTGCCCCAGTATTTGATCATCTTCTTGCCAACCATCTTTCTTATTCATGAAAAATGGGCCTAGGTGGTCTCTGAACTTTAGGTTGGCTTTCTTGTTGGCACTGTGGAAGTGTGTCAGATCAGAATTTATAAGTTGTTTATAGTATTCCAGGGCAAACAACCTCATAAGCACATACTTTGGGAGCCTGTAGGGACAGAGCTCAAAACCATAGATTCTGATGACTGTGTGATTTTGGTACAAGTACCGATCACCTATTTTGTAACTCCTGGATAGCTGCAAGATTTTCTGCATATCCTTGGACAATCTGGCAGGAGGAGTCCTCTTTAAGAGGCATGTGACTGGATATACAAACTGGTCAATAAATTCATAGTATGAGTATGGGGAATTCTGGACTTGGTGGAAGACTGAAGACCAGAAGATAAAAGAACTCCTCTCACCCTCTGAGTCTAGCTTCTTGATTGGGCATTGGAAGCAATCTGTTTGATAATACATGAATAGGTGATTGATGTACGATGAGTACTTAAATATTGCCTCCCTATTCAATCTTGACAATTGGTCATGTATCTTATTGGCAATATATTTGGCATAATTGTACTTCATAGCAGGGGGTTTCTCAAGGCTATATGGAGACAGCATGACCAGCACAGTTTCATCAACATGCTCATTTGTAGTGAACCCCAGCACAGAGGTTAGCATATCCACCAGCAGCTTTCCTACCTCATTGAAATCTGCATAAGAAAAAGGACGTGGCCCAGAAGGTTGGTAGTCTGCCTTCATGAATTTCCTGGCTATTGCAGCAATGTCTGTGCTAGAGAGCTTGGAGCCCTCATCTAGCAAGTACTTAATGGAGAAGGGGTATAGCAGTTGGGTTTGCTTGTAGTTCAGCATTTGGTTGATGGAATTTGGTGTTATGTAGAATAGGATGCTCCCAGATGGAGACTTCACAGCTCTGAGCTTCTGGTCACAGTTTTCTACACAGAGGTGAATGACTTCAGGGAAAATGTTCACAGAAGGCAGGAAGTAGGTGGGCAGATTGGATTCCCAGATGCCATACATGTCACTGTTGTCCAAGTGATTGTTCCTTAGCTGGCATAAAGTTTGTAAGTGATTCCTCTCTGCCACAAAGTTTGTAATGAGGAAATCACTGTCCACTAGTGGCATAACTTCCAATTCTTTACTAGGTGGATTCACAGGAGCTACATCCAGAGCAGCTGGAGTAGCCATGTCTGGTTTTAACTGGATGTTTTACTGGATTTTCAAGTTTGGTACAAGGGCTGAGGAATGCTGGCCAAGTTCTGTTTGGCAATGAGTATTTTGAGAGTGTAAGGAGGCTCTTACAGGTAATAATGAACTATGGGGCACTCTGTTTTGAAGAACCAGAGTGTGTTTGAGCTAATTAGCTGGTTGTTCCCAGGGAATTTCTTGTAACAGGAGTGAGGGGATTGTTGAGCTTGTTTTTTAGCCGGTAGCTCGGCTCCTTCAATTGCTTTATGGTGAATTTTATAGAGGGGCAAGGGTTTCTTCCAGATTTTTGTCGCGCAGGGGTTCAACCAGTTTCTTAAGTAATTTTCAGTGGTCAATTTATCAGTGGGGAGCTTTTAGCAAAGCTTTTATGCAGGAAATTAGGAGAACAAAGGAGAACAGTGGGTAAAGAAGGTCGCCTGCGGCAAATACCTGGTTTTTTATGGCATAGGAGGCGTTGAACCGGATGAATTGCAGGTACTCGGGTCGGCAATGAGGGTGGCAGTAACTTTGGCGGGTGAGATTTGTGTTTTGACCATTGCACGTCGTTTTCGCATGCAGAGGAGCTCCGGGAATAATGAAAAACAATGACAAATAACGGTTAATTCTCGTCTTTTTATGCATTTTTGGCCCTTTGGCGCCTTTTTGGTGATGATGTCATGCTGATGTCATCATGGGCCCGGGTACGGAAGGGTGATGTGGCAGCTGACGTGGGTGCCCAGGTGGCAGTGACACGGTGGCAGGGTGGACAGGCGGACAGGTAACACGGATGTGATGTGGAGGCATGGTGGCGGAAAAGGAGGGGTGATGTCACGGTGACGGGGGCGTGACGTCAGCGTGGGAGGAGGCGGTAAGCAGTTTCCCTTTAAGGCCTAAGGGCAGTAAACGGTATTGAGGGGGGGGCAGCGATCATAGCGGGAGGCCGACATGTGGCGGGGGTACGGCGACAATACCACCAATCCCCCGGACGCAAAAGGTCGGGGCAGTTCTCTTATGAAATTGACCACCCACCGTTGGATGGGCGGGGTGGATGATCGGACGATGGGTGGCAAATTTGATGCAGCGGCGCGTTAAGATGGGGGGGAACCGCCCATTATTTTAATGGTTTTAAATAAATTGCGCGCTGGGGGGTAAAAAACATTATGATTTGGGTTTATGGTTTAGGCGCACACTTTATCAAAATGTTTTAATTAGAAAACTTTATAATAAAATGAAGTTTGGGTGGATAAAGGGGTAAGTGGGTTTGATGAGGGTGGGGTTTCAGATTTTTTGACACTTAACCATGATTTTTTACCAAAACCATAGTTTTAGGGTGAAAAGGGGGGCTAATACCAACCCCAGATAGGTTAATATTTCCCCAAGGAAGGGTTATATAGCTATAATGCTAGGGGGAGGGTATTTATACATATTTTTTGGGAAATCTTTCATAGATTCTAATAGAATTAGGGAAGGGGGGGAGTTAGGGAGCTAAAATAGTACATTAGTGGTTAATATGGCTTTGTGAGGTGAGTGAAGGGGTAAAGACTAGGTTCTAAGGGATAAAACTTAGAATTTGAAGATAAATGAAATGATAAGACAACATTTTTACACAAAAAAATGTGGCTTCTTTTCTTGATTAAACTTCATGGTTTGACCCAGTAGTTTGCCATGAAGTGAAGTGGAACTGGACACTTGAGGAGATCTCAAGGCCCTTGGGGGTGTTAGTAAATGAGGTTTGGGGGAAAATAGGGGAAATTAGACATGCTTCCAATGCTTGTCCTCCACTCTCTGCTTTTGATGCCAATACCCTGAGTGGCATGAGTCTTTGCACTTAATAAGCCAATTGGTGATGGCCCTCCATTTCTGCAACCTTGCACTACTTACCCATCCTAGTAATCCTAACATTTTTTCCTTCTTTTTGAAGTGGGTGAACTTGAATTAGCAGACCCTGATTGTCCTCTTTTTCTTTTGACTGCCCTCCTATCTAAAATGTACCCTTATTTCTTCCAAGGACAGAGATTAAGCAGTTGGGCACCTTCATTTCTCTATCTAGCTAGTCATCTGCCAAGCTTGAGCTGTTTGGACAGGAAGCATTCTCTATTCTGCAGCAAGCAATTTAAACATGGCATGGTCCAGTTTAGACTGTTGGGCCATCCATCAAGTATTATTAGCAGTAGTATTTGCAGAGCATGATACTGCCCAAAAGATAGAAGTGGAATTTTGACTGGCCACTTTCCTGGTCTTTAGTTTGGGGTTCATTTTCACTTTTCTCTTGACCATTTGATTTTCTTGCCTTTTGATATTTCTTTTAAGGCATACCCTTTTTTCATTTTTAAATTTTCATAGCATGTACACAAAATATGGAACCTTTGCAGCTTGCAATGATGAACATATTTAGCCCTTCCACTGTCAATCATGAAAGATGAAACCTATTGGTATAGGAACCTAACAATGGCTCCACTTGGGGATGACTTTTCCTGGTGGAAAGCCAAGAACAGCATGTCAGATGGCCTCATTTGTGCAAGCATTAGCATTTCATGACTTGCTAACATGTATCACTGCCTATCATTGGTTTTTTTCTCTGAAGACCTTGCTCAATCCTGTTCATTGAGATTTTCAAGTATCTATGTCATTTTTGATATGGTTTTGCTGATCATTCTTCAAAATCTGTTGTACTTGCTCTCCTATATATCTGTTGTAAAAAGGAAGAAAAAAAAATGCTTGAAAATATAGATATTTATGTACAATATGGGGCTATCCTATGCTCATGGATCATAGTAGTGTTTGAGCATTCTCCCATTCACTAGGCCTTCATCATTGTTCGATTCATCTAGACTCTTGAGAAAGAAGGTATTGTTACCTTGCACAACTTAAATTACAAATGGCCCTTTCCACAGAAAGTCAAATTTGCCATGCTTTCCTTTGTCTTCCCTCCTAGAGTCCCATTTCAATACTTTGTTCCCTATGAAAAAGTCCTCAGCTTTTGTTCTTTTGTCAAACACCTTTTTAAGCTTCTCTTGTAGAACTTGAGTCCTATGATACACTTCTTCCCTTGTTTGTTGTAAGTGAATTGTTTGATTGATCCTTCTCTGGATATCATTGGGTTCAACCTATATTTCCTGCAACAATTTGGTCACAGGGATCCCAAGGGATGATGGGAACACAGCTTCCAGGCCATATACCAACTCATATGGGCTAGTACCAATAGATCTTTTAGTGGTCAACCTATCTGCCCATAGTGCATTTACCAGCTTTTTATGCAATTCTTTTTGTTCTCCTCCAAGACCTTTTTAATGATGTTGATTAAGCTTTATTGGAGGACTCAGCTAGGCCATTGCCTTGAGGGTAATAGGCTGTTTGAATGACCTAGTGTGATATGATATTTGTGACAGAAGCTGATCATTCCTCTTGGATTTAAAGGCAGCTGCATTATCTGTTATGATTTCTATGGGCAGCCAAATCTAGACAAGATATTGGTTTCTAGGAATTGTATGATAATTGAATCATTTGCTTGTCTAACAAGGTATGGCCTCTATCCATTTGGTGAAGTAATCAGTAGCTGTCAGGATCCATCTATGCTGGCCTGAGGATGAAGGGTAAATTTCCCCAATGAAGTCTAAGCCCCATCGTTGAAATGGTTTTTCAATTGAAATGGGCCTGAGGGGCAAGGGAAGTAACTTTTTCTTTCCTTCAAAGATCTGACATTTATGACATGACATTACAAATTTTTTTGAATCAGTAAACAGGGAGGGCCAATAAATCCAGCCCTCAGGATTTTATCAGCTGTGGATTTCCAATATAAGTGCCCTCCACAGTCTCCTGCATGGAATTCTCTAAGGATCTTATCAGCTTCATCTGAAGTTAGGCAGTTGAGCAGGACACCTTCATGATTTTTCCAAAATAAAACATTGTCTATGATACAAAATTTTGCAGCCTTTAATTTTAGAAATCTATTCTTGGTTCTGGATAACCCTAGAGGAGCTTGCAGGTTTAATAATACAAAACATATGTTAGCATACCAAGGTGATTGTAAAAAGGCTTGATTGATCTGTGGAGTCGCCATCTCCTGTTCGTTATCCAGTTCATTGATGTCAGGCTTGAAAGTTAGTCTCAGTCATTAGTTTAGCTAGCCTTGTCCTTTTATAAGTTTTGTTGGTTTGATTTCTATATCATATTCCAGAATATTGGCAATCCATTTGCCCCTCTTGCCTTCCATTCCCTCTTGAGTTAAGATGTCTTTGACTACTGCATTGGGCACATATGCAATTATGTGAGAGTATAGGATATAAACTCTGAAATCCTTTATGGCTTTTACCAGGGCATATGCTTGCTTTTCCATGATTTTGTACTTGAGTGGGGCATCCCTAAGGGCTCTACTGAAAAAGGCAATAGGTTTTTCACATCCCAAGTCATCCTTTTGAAGTAGGACAACAACAATTGTATTTTCAGAGGCAAAGGAGAAGATTATAAAGTCTCTATCAAAACTAGGGCTTATAAACATAGGTGTTTTTGTCAGGGCTATCTTGATTTCTTCAAAAGCTTATTTAGCCTTAATTGTCCATTTGACCTTGGCATCTTTCTTGAGCATATTGTTCAACAATCTTATCAGCTCAGCCAAGTTAGGAATAAATCTTCTTAGGAAATTAATCTTCCCCAAAAAGGCTTGTAGTTCCTTGATGTTTCTTGGATGGGGGACTTGCAGTATAGCTTGAATCCTATCAGGGTCAATTCTTATGCCATTTTTTGAAATTATATGACCAAGGAGTTTGCCTTCTTCTAGGCCAAATAGTGATTTCTTTGGGTTTAAAGAAATGCCATACTTTCTGCAAATTAAGAACACTTGTCTAAGGTGTTTTAAATGCTCCTGGTCTAATTTTGAGAAGGTTGTTAGATCATCAAGGTATATTACTAAGAAATCATGGATTTCTTTGGCAAATGCTATATCCATTGCCCTTTGAAATGTGGCTCCAGCATTCTTGAGTCCAAAAGGCATTTTGACATATTTGAAAGTTCACCAAGGTGTGGTGAAAGCTATTTTATCTTGGTCATCTGGGTGAACCAAGATTTTATTGAATCTTGAGAAACCATCCAGTAACGAGATCCTTGAAGCTCCCACTACCCTTTGTAGGATGTGATCCATTTTTGGCAAGGGGTAGTGGTCTTTGAGAGAGACTTTGTTTAAATTTCTCAGATCCACACAAAGTCTTATCTCCCCAGTTTTCTTTCTTGTAGGTACAAGGTTAGAAATCCATTCATAAAACCTTATGGGAGCAATAATCCCAACTTCATACATTCGTTTACTTCTTTTTCTATTAGGGGAAGAAGCACTGGATTAACTCTTCTTAGTTTCTATTTAAAGGGTTTTTGGTTTTCTTTCAGCGGTATTGTGTGCTGGATAACTGTAGTATCATAGGATTTAAGGTCCTCATAGCTCCAGGCAAACACATCGTGAAACTCTTTGAACAGTTTGATGTATTCTGATTTCTTATCAAGGGGTTAGGTTCTAGAAAGCTTGATCATTTTGGGATTTTCCATGGTCCCAATGTTACACTCCTCTATTTCTGCATTGAGGGGTTGCATCTTTGGTTTCTTAGAGAGATCATTTGAATCAAAAATGTCTTCTAAAGGAGCAAGACCTGTAGGAAAGAAATTATCTTTTAACTGAATTACTTCTGTTTCTTCCTCATTAATTTCATCAAGATCTGTTATCTTTAGCTTCTGCAAATTGGCAGGGTCAAAGGTTGTAGGATGTAATATCATATATGCTGTTTCAGCTGATATACTTGTGTTTAGTTCATCTTTTTGGTTTTGATCATCCCTAATGCTTGTGTCAATGTTTAAGTTTGAGAATTCCTCCTTCATGGTCAGAAAATTGTTTATCTAAGTATCATTCTCAAATACTTGCCAATTATTTACATTGTCTGGGACAGAAGGCATGTGTTTAATCTCAGCAGTGAACTGGTGGTTAGGCCCAAAAGGAAGTTTACAGGTGCTTGCAAAGGTTGCCAGACTGTGAGCATGCAAGTTGTGGTTCCTAGGTATTTTGGTGAGTTGATATTCTAGGAAGTTGTTGAGCAAGTCTGTCACTGCTAACCTATAAGACCTCAACCTAGGATCATTTGTGACAAAATTTCCCTTTATCTGTTGGATAATTAGGTTTGAATCCCATAATATGGAGACTTTGGTCACTCCTAGACTCTTAATCAGTTTGAGACCTAGTAGGAGGGCTTCATATTCTGCCATGTTATTTGTGCATATGAAATTAAGCCTATATGCATGACCTAGAGCATGTTCATTTTGAGTATTGTGTATCCATACCCCTGCTCCTGCTCCTAGCTTATTTACTGACCCATCAAATTCTAAATACCACAAGGTTTCTTGGTCAATGTTTGTTTTAATGGATTTACAGATTTGTTCAGTGGGCAAGTCTAGTTTTGGTGATTCTTGTGACCTATTAGCAGACTTTGTTGTTTTGATTACATCAGTGATCTTTTGTTCTGAAACTGTGGATTTTTCATTCATATGCCTGGTTTCCTTTGTTTATAGGAGCTTGAGCTCAGTTTTGGAACATATATAAGCATTGTATAGTATGAAGGAGTCCATGTCTGAATGGATGGAGTAGATTGGGAAGTTTTGGGGCTTGTCCTGACTGCTGACCACATATTTCATGAGTGTTTCCCGGTACAATCTCTTTGGCTGGCCAAAGACTGAAATTGTGGCATATGACATGTCTAGTTGCAGAGATCCTTGGAGTTTGGCACCCCATGATCTTGATAGGAGCATACCAGATTTAGGTGGAATGTCAGCCACTACTACATCCATTAGAATCGTTTTGGTTGGATATTGGATTAGGGATACACAGAGGTCTTTGATCAGGCCTAAACATCTTACCTGTCTGGAATCAAATGAAAACAAATCTTTATAAGGTCTGGTGATATCTAATCCAAGTTTTTCCATTACTGATTTGGGCATTAAGTTATGAGACGCCCCTGAGTCAAACATGGCATTGTGTAATACTTTGTCATGAATGTTTAGGCTTACATAGAATGGAGGAGTTCCTCCGTCCCCTGATTTGCCATTGACTTCTGAGCCAAAAATCATCTATGGTTGGTCATCCAGAATGTTAACTGCATCCCTACTTTCTGGTACTTGCAATGATCTATTAATTTGTTGTCTGAAGACCTCATGTTTAGCTAGTTCAGATAGAGGAATTGCAATTTTTAGTTTGCCAATTTCTGTTTCAAGATTGAAAGGTTTTTCCATCTGAACTTTTACATTATGAGCAACAAATTTTTATTTTTCTGCTGAATTTTGGGAGACCATGTCCTGATCAGGTATACTGTTTAGGGGTATGTTTGGGTTGGCTCTGTTTTCTAGAGTTCTGCCCAAAATTTCTGTTGGAAGAAGTGGTGTAGGTGTAGGTTTTATTGGAGGCTGTATATCAGATACATCTTCCACTGTAACCTCTTTGTGGGGTTTTTTATCTGAGGAATCTGTTAAGACAGCTTTATCACTAGATTTCTTGGGCAGTTTGGTGTTTGTTTGTTTGGTATTCTCAGGTACATCTATGGTTCTACTTCTTAACTTGTATTGTTTGTGTACTTCATAGACTGCTGTGTCATACCTTTCTCTGAAATCAAATGACTCACCAGATTTTGCTTGGAATTGTTTATAGTCTTGGGCTTGTTGGTCATCTTGTGTTAAGAATAC
>APFE030697595.1:6813-30329 GCA_000404065.3 Pinus taeda
AGATTATTAAATTTTAAAATAGTATTTATAAGTAAATTAATAATATGAAGTATATTGTATTTCTATATAACACATAATCTTAATCTTAATTTTTTAATAAGAATGTAATCTTTTCTTGAAGATGAACGCATGGACCAAATATTGGCAATGTGATTTTTCCGAAAATCTTTATAAATTAACTAAGAATGTAATCTTCTAACTTTTAATAAAACTTTGATATTTTATTTAAAAAGATAAATCAACATTATTTATAATTTTAAAAATACACTTTTAATTACATTTATAATAATTATTACAACCATGTAGATTCCAATTTATTTTACTAGACCAATTTTGAGTCCACGAGAATGACTAGCTGAATGACTAGCTATATAGAGGGTACCATGTCCAACTCCACTTCTCACAACTAGGAATGGCCCAATAACAAAGACATGTAGTAATAGCTAAACTAGAGACCACACTAACACAATGCCACTAGGGGCCTTTAAGACCTATTCGAGGTTTTTGGTTTGCTTAATAATCCTTAAAAATATTAACAGAAATATATTAGAGGAAATTAAAAGAAGATTCATGTAGATTATGTGAAGCCCAGAAATAGAAAGGGATTCCCCAATCTCATTTGGAGTGGTGAGTCACACCACCTTTCCTTCTCTACGCCCATGTCCTCTAGATAAATCATTCAAAGAAGCTCAACCCTCCCTTATTTGTGCACACCCTCTGTAGTCTTCCACCACAATGTTTATATCTCAATACACCATGCAACCCCCAAGACCGAGTCCCCTCTAAATTCTACCAAGATTATCATTAGGGCATGTTCCGTAAGCCTCGTCCATTGTCTTTCCAAAATTCTCACCTTCAAATTTCCTCCCTAGTTCCTCTCTTGTGGCAGGGAAATTGGAAAACAACCTGAGGTCACCCTGTGCAACTTTGTAAACTGCTAACACTACTCGCCAACTTTTCATTCCTTGAACGCCTCTCCATTACACAAGATAGAGTCATAGGGTTATGCATGTGAGGGGGTAGAAACGACACCCTGCATTTACTCCCTAATCATGTCCAAGGTGGTGCGCATGACTCTCGATCCACCTGTTACCCTCCGATTCCACCCCCATCAAGGGAATTTTTAGAACATATAATTAATAAAAATATAAAAATAAATAATTTAATAATAAACGAATAATTAAAAAATAAAAATATTTCTAAATATAAAAATGTGAAATATATACCTTTTTTTGTAAGTCAAAATTCTATTCATTCTTCAAAAAAGAGGTACATCAGTAGAAAAATGCAAATTGTCTCACCTCAACCATGTTTGTTGACTACTGTGATTAGCATATGGTAAAGAAACAAAAAAACAACTAAATACATAGTTTGCAATTTAGGAGGCCAAAAGCACTAGTAAACACACAAAACAAGTAAAATAATCATATGACGTAATGGAGGTTGGGTTTTTTTAATTTGTTCCTGAAGGACGAGGAGGGTGGAAGGAGCACTGGACGTGCTCTTCGAAGTGAGCCATCCTTGTCTCCAACTTCTCCACCTTCTCAGATAATAGGTTATGGCCTCACCAGAGCACCACGATGCACTCTCGAACATGGCACTAGAAGTAGTGCATTTTGTTCAATGTCGCAATAAGCTCTACATGCTTTTCCTATTGCACCTACTGTGAGGTTTCTAGGAATTACACTACTGACTATATCAAACCCCGACAGTTCTCCAAACAAAATTCTTGTGTCTGTCTATGTCCCAAATTATGCGCCATCCCTTGTCACCCCTAGCCAGCACAATGTATCGCTCCACTCTGCTGTTGGCTCCACAAGGTACAAATCCTACGGCCTGCCACTGATCCACCATGACCATGACCACTGCGAGCCCTAAAGACTGCCTGACCCAAATGACCAGCATTGCTACCACCCCAGGCGGAGCTATCATTCACGACTACCACCTACAAGGGAGACTCCCAACCCTCTGAACCATCCAAGTTGAGCTTTAGCTGTGAAGAAGAATGAGAAATACGAGGTACCCAACGCATTATGGAAGAACGGGCACCGCTGAGAAGGGTCAAAGCTAACCAACGAGTTTCTACACAAACTACAATTTCAATGGCATAGAATTGCCCCACCCATGCCATCATGACCATAAACAACAAATCGAGGATAAATATAGGGAACCACAATTCCAAACTGGCAATAAGGAACTAGAACTAAGATTCATTGTCCCCCACCCTTTATAAGAAGACCACTAGCCAAATCACCCTAAGTCCAACATACCCTCTCCACAGAAACTGCCAAACATTATAGAACCCTGAGAAAGAACTACTGAGGAAAGAGAGGCAAATTCCACTCTAACACGGAGGAACACCCACCCATCCATAGTAGGACCAACAAATGGGTTTTAGAACTAAAGGTATGAATCCTTTCCCACTCAAGATATCTAGATACTATACACCAAACATGCAATTAACTATAATACACACCCGTAAGCGAAGGAGGGGACGTCGGCAATGAAATCACCACCTTTCCCAAACAGGGTGTCCTTTGAACTATCCACTCTTATGCCCAAATCTCAAGTTGAACTCAACAAAATTATACCAAGCCCAGACTACTTGGTAGAAAACCTTGTAGAAATTTCACATGTAGAACAAACTGATATATGCAATGTCCTAAAGCATAATACTTGTTCTACTTCTACAAAACATTAAGCAGAAGCATAATTCAATTCATGAGCAACATCAAGTAGAAACATGCATAACTGATCAAAAGAAATAATCACATATAACACAAGATATATCCCAGGGAAAGAATCAACATAAAACCCCAACCATGTATTATCAATCAAGTGGAAATCCTCTTCACAATACAAAAAGAATCAGCTCTCAAGCTATCCAGTTCTCAATGAACTATGAAGATGTGAAGATATATCTCATGAACCAACCAAGCCCTATATATAAAGGCTTTACCTATCGTCCAAGCCCTATTTCCTTGCGCAGTTTGCTTAGGAAATAATAGTAAAAGTATATGCAATTAATTCCAAACATACCAAGTTAACTAATGGTCCAACTATGTAATCCTTGAGGACACTAGTTCCTCAACCATGCAAAAACTGCTTACTAGAAATAGTCAAGCATTTGATAGTACACTGTCCCACATCTAATCTCAATTGGGTCTCTCACAAAACTGACATGCAATAGTTATCCATGAGTGAATTCTCAGTTATCTAAAATAATAGTTGTCACATGCATGCAAGCATTAACAAACTATATTTCATTATTTTAACAACTTGTTAAAATAATCTAACTGGACTTGACTAGTTAGAACTAAGTCAACTGATTCTCTCATTATAGAACTCATACTTCTTCCCTCAATCAGTGGAGGAAATTAAGGATAAATTCCTCAATCAGTGGGACAACTCATGTGCATGCTCAAAAAGACTTCAAATTCGAATTTCCTTAATTAATTAACTCAACTGAATTAATTAATTAATATTTTCAACTACTGTTAAGACCAAAATTAATTTTACTTCCTATAGATAGACTAGGGACTGCTATAAATAGGAAGGGACCCAGAAATGCTATTTTTAGAACTTTCTATTTTTAGTAGTTTCACCTCTCATCCAATGTGGCCAATGACCTCTTTAGCCAAACTGCTATTTTTAGACATGCTATTTTTAGCAGGTATATTTTTAGCACATTCTAAATTTAGCATTTCTTGTTGCACACTTTTCAACAAACCTCACCACCCTCCATAAATATTTGATGGATTCCACCTCTCTCATGACTTGAGGTTGATGGATATTTCACAAAAATAGCAATAACACCTCCCATACACAAGGTGCCTTGAGAGGATGGGGAGGTCGATCCTTGCACCGTCTTCCAGGTGGTAGTCATGAATGTGTTACATCATTAGCTTGGTTTATCACCCCCATCGAGGAAGCCTCTTCTGAAGCCATGATCCTTCTACACTCCCAAAGGTGGATGTCTTGTGAAAGTGGGGGCTAGTCCTCGATGAATTTCTTACCCTAATGATCACTTCCCCAGTTGGTGACTTTGTCCATTGCCTTGTTATCTTCTCGGTCAATGTGCTCTGTGATTACATTTTCAAAGGAGGGGAGCTTGGAGTGAATATTCTCACCGATAAGCTCAAGCTTCGAACTCTTGATCACTCTGTCCAGGGGACCCATTAATCAAATTTTTGTAGCATGGAGATTGGAATTTTTGAATCTCCCGCGACCTGCAGTTTTGTCACCCCCATTTCTTGAGCTACTTGCAATCCTTTCTCCATTGCTAGGAATTTAACCACATTATTAGTGGAACTACCACATGAGGATTCAAAAAAATTCACCTCTTGCCCCTTTTCATTACAAATTACACCCTCGAGACTTGTCAGTCCTGGGTTTCCTTTAGAGGCACCATCAAAGTTAATTTTGAAGAACCTTGGTGGGGGTCGGAGGAAGGTGTTGGGTGAGCGTTCTCTCATTGGTGGAAGACTAGTAAGTCCTAGAGCAATGGAGTCCAAGCTAAGAGCTAGATCCGTCAAAATGTTTCACTCCCTACCCTTCACTTTCCAATCATCCTTTAGCCAATGGGAAATAGAGATGGCTTCCTTGATATTACATAGCACAACTTTCCACACTTGGTCCCCCTCGATGGCTTCAGAGTGGAATACTTCTCGGTTTCTTTCTTTCCAAAGGTTCCAAAGGAAAAATAATTGTGAAATACACCATGCCCTTAGTGACAATGGGGTTTTTAAAGAGCGTCCAATGCCACATCTCCATTGATTCTTTAAGACTATTATTCGACTGGTCAATCGCCCTCATGCAATCTGGCCCTAAATCTCCCTTTCCTTTGAGTAGAAGTTCAATAAATGATCAGTTATTTCTTCCTCACTACAACAGAGAGGACACTGAGAAGGACCACAAAATTTCTTTTTTTGTTTTCTTTTGTCTCATGTGAGAAGCTTTCCTTTCCCGATTAACCATAGAAATAACTAAACATTTGGCCAAAGCCTAGAATACCAGATCTGTTTCCATAAAGGATCATGATTCATATCCCTTAAGGTAGATAAAATCAAATAAGCTTCTTTAAGAGAGAACATTCTTGTCTTAAGATTACCCCAGTGTAGCCTGTTAGCTTCCCCATTGTTGAAAATAGGGCGTTGTCGGAGGATCAGAGTGAGGGCTTCATAATCCATAGGTGGTTCATGGGTTGGCCAATGCACTGAGGATTTCCACTCTTGTCATTTCGACATATGGTTGGCTTATTTACAGAAATCCTTTACTCTCCCAGCTCCCAAATGAGTGGTAAAGGCTTGGATATCCCTAATAATTTCCTCCTACTTTAGTTTGGGGTGTTGAATCCATGCCTCATCGTAAAATATAGCCTTACACCCATTCATAATTTCCCAAAAACTGTGATCATGTATAAGATCCCTATGTTCTTTTACATGATTCCAAATAGAGGAGAAATTTGGTAGGTTATGATGGTTATTTAGAGGGTCCTTCCAACCAACAGTGCCATATTTAAATGGCTGAATTATCTACGAGATATCTTGGCCTCCCTGCTGCCACCACCACCACACATTAGAACTAAGGGTATGTGACAATATTTCTGGATCTTTTATCCCAAGGCCTCCATGGAACTTTGCTTTACATAAATTGTCCCATGCCATTAGAGCCCATTTTCCACCAATCTGTGGTCCTAACCAAAGATATCTCCAAAATTTTGCAGTTAGATCCTTATAGATGCTTCGAGGATTCAAAAGGGCTGAGATTTGGTATATCAGGGTAGCCTGTAGGACGAATTTCAAAAGGACAAGCTGACCAGTAGAATTCAAAACCCTAAAGGTCCAACTAGAGAGCTTCTGGTCAATGCGATTGAGCATGTATTTCCAATAAGCGATATTTAAGGAGTTAGATACCAGAGGGACCCCAAGATATGTGCTTGGGAGTGAGCCAATTCTCAGTCCAAGGGTTCAAGCTAGATGGATTTGCACCCTTGGGTGAGTGTTAAAAAATAAGATATTTGATTTGTTGTCATTGATCAGTGTGCATGATGCCTGCTAAAACTCCTCAAGGATAGAACTAAATTTCTTGGTTTCTTTAAGGGTTGGTTATCCATATAACATATTGTCATTAAAAATATTTGGTGAGTGACAGGAGGGGCTTCCTGGGAGAGTTTTATGCCCTGGATATTGTGGGACTTCATCATCACATTTATGAGTCTACCCATACCTTTAACTACTATGATGAAGAGAAAGGGGGATATGGGATCCCCTTGTCGCAAACCTCTACACTCATGTAAGGTGCGAGAGGGTGCTCCAGTAACAAGAATGGAATAAAATGGGGTTACAATCATGGATTTGACCCAGCTAATCCATGTGGGGAGAAGCCGAAGGCATCAAGGATGGACAAAAGATAGTTCCAATTCATGCGATCATAAGCTTTTGAGAGATAGAGTTTAATGAGCATACCTAGAGAATTGGATGAGGATAGAGAGTGAACTACTTCATGGGCCACTAATATACCATCCATGGTCTCCCGACCTTCCACAAAACTTTACTGTTCGAGCCCTATAATATTTTTCAATAGGGGTTTTAGCTGCTGGATTAGAATGCCTAAAATAATTTTATAAATAACATTGCATAGGGAAATTGGTTGGAAACCACTTGGATCTAGTGTCGCACCTATATGTGGGATAAGAGTGAGAAATGTTGCACTCAAACCCAACTAGATCCATTATGAGTGGTAGGAGAATTCCACTAATTCATGGATTTCAGCCCCTAGGAAGGGCCATCACTCTTTGAACAATTTAGAAGTGAATTCATTTGGACCATGAGATTTGTTCGCGGGGAGTGCCCGAACAACTTCTTCCACCTTTGCATAGGAGATGTCTTGCATGAGAGGCTCATTTTGATTTTCCAAGATTAATTTTAGAATAGATTGCCTGATTCTAGAAATGGGATCGCTCCGGTCCTCATTAGGTTTCGTGAAAAGAGTTTGGAAATGGCCATTCAACTCTTTCGACATATCTTCATGTTGCACTGAATGTCGACCATCAGATCCATTGAGGGAGAATATATGATTAAACTATTTGTATTTAAACATAGTCCTATGAAATAATTTTGTGTTGTGCTCCTCGTATTTCAATCATTGAACTCTTGATTTGTCCATCCATGGGATTTCCTCATGTTTCCGTCATTTCTCAAGGTCATTTAGTACCTCTTCGTCCTAAGTAGAAAGGGCTTAAGTCCGCCCTTCCAAGATGATTCGTTATTGGATTCATCCCATTGCTTCCTCCAACTTTCATTTTTCTTGATGTATATTGCCAAAATCGGATCAATTCCATTCTTTGATTATCCCTTTTAATTCCTTAATATTTAGTTGGAAAGTTTCCTTTGGGTTGCAGCCAATCACTTGGATGTCTTTCCACCATGCTTCCAGCTTAGAAAGGAATTATGGATTTTCAAGCCAGAAAGATTCAAAGTGGAAGGGGCGGTTCCTTGGAGCCCTCCTCAAGTCAATTTCTAAGGATATGGGCCAGTAGTCTGATTCAAGATAGGGGAAGATTGATGATTGAAAGAATAGGTCCTATTGAAGGATATTATCAGAAATAAGAAAACGATCCAGACGTGATGAAATCTGGGGCTTTCCTCCCTGTCTGTTGTTCCATGTGAAGGAGCCATTAAAAAAGTCAGCATCTTCTACTCCCAGATCTTGGATAGTCTCCTGAAAGGAAAGGGAGATCAAATCCAATCATCCAACTCCTTCCTTCTTTTCTACCATGTCCTTAATTAGATTAAAGTCCCCATCCAAAATGTAGTTTGAGTCACCAAAGAGTTCCTTTAGATGTTGCAAGCTCCTTAGAAAATCAATATTTGTCCCTGGCAACATGGGGCTGTAAGCCCCTGTTAGCCAAACCTTCTCTAGGGATCCTATGCATTCAAACTAGCTAGAAATGGTATTTGGATAATCGATCTAGTTCCTGAAGGAAATAAATCTAGAGTCCCAAAGGATTCACAGAACTCGTGCACTACCCGTTGCATCTAGCTCCATATACTCCACCATGGGCCAGCTTCTACTTATGATTTCACTGAGCTTTTCCTGCATTACTTTAGTTTCTTGCAGTATTAGAATATCCAATTTCTCCTTCTCAATTTGCTCCTTCGAGTACCTCAAATTACCCTTAGAGTTGAGGCCTCGTATGTTCCACGATACCAGCTTCATTAAGGTGGTGTGGGGAGATAGCACTGGTAGTACTCCATTAGGATATTGGTTTGGCATGAGTAATTTTGAATAGAATTATTTATTTTTTACAGTTAATTTTTTTATTTTAAAATAATTAAAAATATAACTTTAATTAATATATTATAATAAATCCCCGGATGCGGGTGATCGTTAAAGTTTTCAGGCTAATGGGACAGAGGTCCCGTGGAGACCATGTGCCCATCACGTGCAAGGCTCAAACGGGCAGCGAAGGAGACGGTGATCCCAGAACGGTGGCTTTAATAGCTACAGGTTGGCAGGCCGAAGGCATTAAAGCTTTGGCCTCTCTTGGCTGCGCTTCCGCTCTCAGCTCCGCGATGGATTTGACTGCAGCTTTTATGGCAGACGACCACCGAGGTAGAGCTGGAAGCTCTATAAACAGTGGCCCTATCCACCCTCCTCGCCTCATGCATTCTAAATTCTGTGTTCCTGCATGCCTGCAATCCGACCTCTGGGTAATCCGTGTCCAGTTCTTGGTTCAGGAAGGCTCTGCCCTGTTTTGTCATAGCTCGAACCTGTTTGTTTGGTTGAATTACTCCCTGAATCCCCCCGCGAGCATGGTTCGTGAGCGCCCACGGTTGCTGCGCCGCAGGGGCTCCAGTAGAGGGGGACCTCACGACGCCTCGCTGCGGAGGAATCCCACCCTCCCTGTCATTGCTCGCACTACCATTGCTTCTGTCATGCCCCAGCTCGGCCATCACTCATCCTTCTCGGCCTACCCAACTCCTGGAAGCCAGCTCCTTTGGCACCTCTGGTGCACCCTTCTTTGGCTCGACCATCTTCTCTTTCGATAGCCGTTTGACTAGGCCACATATCAACGCTCATATCTCAGTTTTGTTCATTGATGAACCAGAGGCGGAAGGAGGCACCAGCTCTCCGCTTGTTCCAGCTCCCCCGCAAGAAGAAAGCCATGAGGCCAACGCGACACAAGAAGATAAGGGAAAGAAAGTTGAGGCTCTGTCTCCTCACAAGGACGGCAGCGAATTTCCACTTGTAGAGGCTGAGGAAGCTGCAACAACGGAGCTGGAGGAGGACTACTACAGGCCCTGCCCGATAGTGGAGGAGGAGCCGGAAGAATAGCACGCGGCTCTAGTTCGGGAATTGATGTCCAGGTGTCGGCTCGTGGCTTCTCTGGTCAGGTTTCCTCGTCCACTTGTCACTGTCTGTTCATGTTTTGTTCTATCACGGCCGTCGACGTGTCTTAGAGTCAATGTTTTGGGTTTGACGTGTCCTTGTGTCAATGTTTTGGGGTTCTTTTGGGTTTGAGAAACTTAGCCACCATGGCGCTCCCCTGCGCGGGATTGATGTTTACTGTTATGGTTTTGGGTCCTCCCCTGCGAGGGATTGGTGGTCGCTGTTCTGGTTTCTGGTTTTCCCCTGCGTGGGAACTTTCATGGTCCTCCCCTCCGTGGGAATTTTTAAGTCTTTTTTGTAAGCGTGGCCAAAGGGTTGAGCCTGTCTGCCAGTATCTCGTGCAGTAGGCTCCCGCTGTAAAGCCTGACCGTAACTGTATCTTCAACTTTTGTACATAATAGAATAGCCTAATTGAGGAAAAAAAAAATATTATAATAAATAAAACATGCACAAAAACCCATGTTTTGTTTGAGTTAGATTTTAAAAAGCTTGAGTTAAAGGCTACATCATTATATGAAAAAAAACTTGATCACTTAAGTTTAAGAATACTAAATGTTTTCAAGTATTAGAATATTAATATTAGTTTTAGATTCTATTTTAATATTACAAAGTAATTGCAATGTGAATGATTAAAAAGAAAATGTTATTATTTATAAATAATGTTTTTTTGGGTGTTTTATTTCTTTCTAAACAAAAGTGTATAGGGTGTTTTTCACTGGGACGATTGGACCATAACCAAAAGTTCACTCTTTGTAGAGAGACATACAATAACATAATGTTCAAGAAAACCCAAAAAGACTAAAAGTGGTTCAAATTGGCCAGGAGAATACACATTGATACCAAAAAATGATAATATTCTAGGCATAAAATAAGACAAAGTAGAGGGATCATAATTCATAGTTGCAATCTAGTTGGGGTCTTAGTTGTTGCGAGGGGTGCTCTTAGTCTAGGGTGGGATGTTGGGATGATGCTCAATGTCTTTGATCTAGGTCCTTCATGTGGTATTGCAAATGCTCGATAGAGTGAAGAAGGTCTATCCAATGTTCAGATCGATCCAGTAGAATTCTATCGAGGAGGAATTTCAAATCCTAGTATAAGCCTACAATGTGCATGTACTAGTTGAGATGTTCTTGCATTTGCTTGATATCCCACACCCAGTTTTCCATCTCAGCGAGAGCTTCTATGTTTGGGAGATGGTGTCGATGAGAGAATATTTCTCTCTCCATGTGGGTAAGCTCATCCTAGATGCATGGTGGGGTGAGGTCACGAAATCGAGCCATAGTTTCCTCAAGGTGGTGTTGAGTACGCATGTTTCCCCAAGTGGCATGTTCCTTGTAGTAGGTTTTACCTCTACGGACATGCGCACACTGATGAGTCATGGTGGAGAATCCAATACATAAAAGGGAGAAAGCAATTAGGAGAGGAAAGAAACAGACGATGACTATAAAGAGAAAGACCACACGAGGAGGAAAATGGCCAGGTGGTTGGGAATTGAAGGAGGCCAGGAGTGGGGAGGGAGAAAGACACTAGTTAATGAACAAGGAGGAAGAACAAAAACAAGAGGGCATGAGGAGGGCCCTAAGGCCATAAAAAATAACAAGGGAAGGGGAACAACATGGGAGAGTTAACTAGAGGAAGGCCACATAGGACTTGAAACAAGTCGAATATCATGTGAAGTGCACCAAATGGGAATGATGAGCGATGAAATACCGTAAGAGAAATCTGATATGAAAAAAATACCACACAAAGGATGTTTCTCAAGTCAAAACCTGTCAAGAATACATCAATAGAAGGCATCTAGCACCAGAATGAGCAATCCTTTTGTAGGCATAAGGAGCCAAGATTGAAGGATGCATCACATGCTTCGAACTTGCAAGGGGAAAGTAACTACTAGGTATAACCTATTCTCCAGGCAGTCAAATGGAAATTGTTAACATATCTCCGCTTCTTGTGGGGAGGTTATTTGATTTTAGATTTGTGAATGTTGGCCAAGGGTAGTAGAGTAGTGTCAAGCTAAGGCTCGAGGAGTTGGACTAACAGGAGACCCAAAATATAAATGGCAAGAGTGAAGGCCTATGCATAAAATAGGAGACTCTGACAACCAACAAAAAATGTGCCAAATCTAAATTTTTCCATGAGGAAGGGTATAGTAATCCACAATGGAGTTGGTTTTAGCTTTGCAGAAGTAAAGAGCTTGAAAGTTGTCTAGAGGACTAGTAAACATTCAAATTTGGACAGTAAAATGTGCAAGAGACTGAGTACAATAAGAGTCGCCCACATGTATCCTTAAGAGGGGAGTTCTATAGGTGTTTCCAGGTGGAGGATAGTGCAGGTGAGGAGTCCAAAATTCCATTATTAGCTAAAATATCAACGACTTTATTTACTATTCACCGAACACGTGATGGGACAATGATTGATATGTTGGCAATAAGGGAGGAATATTTGCATATGAGTGTTTCTAAATGCCAAATATTAGGTACTTTTTCCATTGGGGTACCATTCAGTATCTTATATACCATGTTGATGATGAACTGAGAGTCTCCCTCTACAAACAATTTGGAATACCTTCGTGTCTATGCAGTGTACAACCTTGTTATCCTTTCAATATCAGCTACTATTCTTGGTTGTAATCTCTCTCATATTTCTATTAATAGAAAGAGTATCATATTTTCTTGTTATATTACATTTACATTCAAGTATTTCAATGTCTCGCTGCTTCATTGAATAGAGTAATTGAATTATGCTATGTAGATGTTGTGGATCTTTGGTTTTTTTTTGTTTTATGTGTAGGTTCTAATTATAGGATTTGGATGTACAATTGTAGCTTACAAGCAAGGATGAAAGTAAATCTTGCAGCAGATTCCAAGAAAGCCTATTTCCATTCTTCAATTTCTCTAAGGGAAACTCTATTTGCTTTATGTTGTTATGGACCAATCCACTAGGTCTAGGGAAGATACTTTTGTCTGCAATCGTAAATTCCGTAGAAATATATTTGCTAAAGTCTATAGCAATATATTTGCTAGAAAAAATAGTGTTATGATTTCTCTCTATTTCTTCACCCTTAGCAAGACTCTACATGACATCATGGATTCAAACATTTAATATTGGAGTGAATGCTCTCTCCATCACCCCTAGTTTTATAATATTTCTTAGCATTTCATTGCAATTCTAGGGCTTTGATTTGTTATAGGGAATAGGAATATCATCAAGATAATTCCACTTTAAGGGTGAAGAAATAGAGAGAAATATATTGCTATAGACTTTAGTAAAGGATTTCAACTAGAAACTTTCGAGCTTGTAGCTAAAGATAGCAGTTGTACCCAACCTATGAATCATGAGAAGATTACCATCTAAGGTAGGTTATACTTCAAAATAGGGTAAATTTCAACCTATTGTGCTATGAAAGCTAGGAGATCAAGGACATAGAAAGCATAGAACTAACATTAGATTCAACCTAGGAGGTCAAACCCATGACCTCTACACTATCACTCATGGAATTTGGGTGAGGTGGAAATGATGTGTATCTAGGAGGAATATCTATAATAAATTTAACTAGGATGTTCAATGGGTTAATAATGGAGGCACGGAGTTCCATATTTTTCATTTCCAAACATGAAATAGAAGTTTAGGATTGCATCTCCCAAGCACGAAGGTTTAGTATGTGCTTACCTCAATCCATAATAGGTGTGTTCCAAATCTTACCCTTAGAAGCACAACAATAGTCACAATTATGGTCCATTATGCATCTATGAATACAATGAATACCAAAAATTAATATGATTTCCAGAATCCAAAGAGTTGTGAGTCCAAAGAGATAGATGACTAAAGATAAAGACGTTGAAATCCATTGAAGGGTATCCAAAATTCAAGGGTAGAAGCTCACTTAAGAATATGCTTCTTTGTAAGATAAAAATTGCTAGCATACTCATAAAGAAAACCAAAATGATGCAAGGACAATTTACCTCATTCCCCAAATCCTATATCATTCTAATGTTTAGACTATGCGTGCATACAACCAAATTTCCCATTAAACTTTTCCCAAAAACACACATAAGGGAATACAAATTTTGCACAGTGAATATCTCATGAGAGAATATGAACCCTCCTTATACCTATGGCAAATGTTTTTCTTTACCTCCTTTAAATACACGGCCTTACCTCAATTTTCTTTTATAGGTTTCTTAAAAGAAAAAGCTAAGATCAAGGCATTTTTCATAATTAGAGAAATAACTAAAACAAAAATTCTAATAATTTCCTTCTTTCCAAAAATGACCTCTTTACAACATTCCATTACTTCTATTTCTTGGCCATGGAAGAAACTAAAAGAGGTAGAGAGAAAGGACGTGTTTGAATGAAAACCCATTTCTTGAATTTCTCGTAGGATAGGGATAATACAAACATTCTCCATAGTGATTATTTTTTGTTTTCTTATAAATCACGGTTTTGGAGTCTCCCATGACTTGAAACTTGTTAACTCCATTTGTAATTGGAAAGGAAAAAAGAGAATATAGAGTTGTAAAATTTATTTAGTGTTTGTTCTTTTCGCAGTGGAGTAACAACACCTACACCACCTACTTGAGGATCTCCTTGAGTTGTTATAAAAAAACCTTATTGTATATCAAAATTCAATTGAGGCATATATGGAACTCTAGGATTTTTTTTTTATAAACTTTATATTATTTGGTGACTTTTACTATCAATAATTTTCTCACTCATGGTGAGATTTTGAGTCCTGAAATTTTTTGGAGCTCGATACTTAGTAGAGACCTCATTCACAAAGTTGTATATATACCTAATATTCAAAAAAATTATTAATTTAAAAAGTATAATAATATTAACATTAAAATAAATTAATTTCATTAATAAATAATTCATATATAATTCATTAATAAAATAATTTATAACTATTTATTAGATACATATATATTATAAATTAAAGAGATAATAAATTGCAAATCATCTATTTTATAACTATTCAAATAATATAATATCCAAAAAAAATTAATTTAATTAATCATTATTAATGTTTTTAAGTATTTCATTCCTATTTTGAAAAAAATTCACATAATTTCTATTATTTAAAAATATTAATATATGAATCCCTGGTTCAGAAAAGAAATTGCTTTATCTGTTACTTTTTATTTACACCAAAGAAGGATCTTTCACCTGTTTGTATTGAAATGGAAAAGGGATTTTGCCCTCTTCGTTACTCCAAAGTTCAAAAAATTGGAAACTTACTACCTCCGTAAACGCCAAACAATGTCTTTTCAAAACTGTTTTTTTCCCATTACAGTGTGGTTTCAAAAAGGAAAACGCTTTGACGTGTTACTTTTTATTTAGACGAAAGAAGTCTTTTTCCCTATTATGAAAGGAATGGAAAACCCATTCTGCCCTCTTTGTTAGTTACTCCAAAGATTGAAAAGAAAGGGAAATTTACGACCTCGGAGTCTCTTTTCCAAAGGTTATCTTTTATTATTTTAAAGTGAGACCTAGAGCAGAAGCGATGAGAGTCCTGGACGACCTTCTTCCATGCAACTTATTTTCCCCTGAAATATGGATGATGTCAACCTCAAGTATAAAGCAAAGGGAATACGAAGAGGGTCCTCGTTCATAACCATCTTTAAAAAAGTATCCTAAAGACCCTAAACAAGGGATTTGGGAAGGTTGGATGGAATTTCTTTCAAAAAGAAATGAAAAGTATTTTATGTTTAAATCTTAGAAACCACTGACAACCAATGAGTGAGGGAACTAAGAGATATGGTTCACATGGAAACACTTCACTGGAAATTTAATGTGGCCAGCCGATGAAAGGGAAATATGGTTCACACTGAAACACTTTACTTAGAAATTTTAATGTCTCATCTATTAGTTCACCTTCCACATATGTGAAATTTTGTCAAAACGCTATTATTTGAATATTTCAAAGTATCCTATCATTTAAATATGCCCAGAAAATTTCACATAAGCTCGACACAAAGTAACTACTAAAATTACCAAACACAAGAGAAATATATAAAGTTTTCGAAAGGAACCCTTAGAATTTTCTTGGACACATTGGAAACAACAACTTAAATTTCACAGCTACTAAATGGATGCAATCAACAAAGTTTGTGCATGCTACTGAGCAGAGCCGAAAGCGTTGTTTAACTTAAATTTCACAGCGACTAAACAGATGTAAGCAACAAAGTTTGTGCACGCTACTGAGCAGAGACGAATCCTTTGTTTAACTTAAATTTCACAGTTATTAAATAGATATAATCAACAAAGTTTGTGCATGCTACTGAGCATAAACGAATGCTTTGTTTAACTTAAATATCACAACAACTAAATAGATGTAATCAACAAAGTTTGTGCACACTACTGAGCAGAGCCAAATGCTTTGTTTAACTGGGTTCGACATCAAGTAGAGAATGGGATCACCCCTGTCACGCCCCCAATTCTTTTTTTGTTAAATTGGCTGGGTGCGGCACCGCCTAAGTAATTAACATTCACTATTGTTATCTTACTTTACGAACTACGCCTTAACATTCATCATTATACATGAATAACATATTAATGTGCAGAATCCATTAATATCAAACATCAACAATATAGAATAGCAAGAGAACAACATCGCATGTAAAATCAGTCTTTTATTATATGAGAGAATTTTTACAATGACCGGGAGTATAACTCAACAGGCGTTATACCCGAGTCGGGCGCCCACCTGTGCAAGACCACATGGTGGGAGATCACAACCCAACAATATACATAACACAAGTCTCCTTTACCCAAGTGGGAGGGTGTGCTTGTGCACGACCCTCACCACAATACAACCCAAAACTTGTCAAATCGTTCGGTGGGCGGGCGCCTTAGAATGCCCTCAACCCTTGCTCCACAACCGTGTCAAAATCTCATGCAAGACTTGGTAGACTTTGCCCGGTGGGCAGGCGCATAGTATTGTGCCTCGTTGCGGCTCTTCTCCCTTACTTCGCACCTCTAGCTCATTGGTTGGAGATCGAATGATGGATGATCAAAATGCCAAGCCTCCACGCATGTTTATATGCTACCTTCGTTGTAGCGCTACACCCTCGGCCGACACTTCCTTTGTTCGACCAACCGCGCGCACTTCAAACATTCTCACCTTTGATGTGGGTCAGTCTACCCATGGCGCGGGACCGCCCATCAACAATCGATCATTGTTTGTCTTTTTCTCGGTCAGCTTGTGGTGCAAGTTGCCCAACTCGCCCATATAAACTCGAAATGCCAACTCGTCCATATAACAAGATATCACGCCCTTGGTCACTCCTCGTGGTTTTCCCATGACTTAGTCGAATTACACATTGGGTGGAGGGCGCGCCCGGTTGCCTATCAACCGCAGGGCGTTACATCCTCCCCCACTCGAAATCATTGTCGCCCTCGACAATCCCGACTGCCTCAGTATCTTCCGTTCATACTTCAAAATCTTCTTCTTCCATCTCCAAAGTTAGTCCTCCGATTCCCAACTTTCCTCCTCCGGTGCATTCTTCCATCTGACAAGATACTCCTGTTTCATGTGGTAACCAATCCTTGTAGTTCTATAGCTCAAAATCTTATCCAAATCCAGTCCTGGCTTGTCCACAATCCCCACTGGTCCTCTCGGCGGTTCAACTCGCTCTGGATGATCAGCATCAAGTTTGCATCTCTTCAACTGACTCATGTGAAAAACCGGATGCTTCATGTGCATATGGTGTGGAAGCTCCAACTCATAAGCAACTTCCCCCACTCTCTTCTTCACTCAGAATGGTCCCTCATACTTTCATGTTAGTTTGCTCGCAGTTCCCTTGGCTGGCTGAAACTGCTCCCCGGTAATCATGAGAAACACCATATCTCCCACACTGAAGTGTACATCCCGTCTTTCGATCAGCCCATTTCTTCATTCTCCTTGCAGCTTCATGCAAGTGCAACCGTGCCAACTCCAAGGTCTCATCCCAAGCCTTCATGAACTTCTTCGCATGAGGACTCATTAAAAAACCCCCTGTCACTACGGTATGCGGTGCAACCGGCATCTGCCCATTCACTAACTCAAATGGACTATACCCCGTCGCAAAACTATTTTGAATATTGTAGCTAAACGAGCAATATCCAAGAGTTCAGGCCAATTCTTCTGATCAGTCGTCACATAATGTCTCAAGTAATCCTCCAAGAATGCATTGATCCTCTCGGTTTGTCCATCTGTCTGCGGATGGTAACTCGAACTCATCAACAACTCTGTCCCGACTAACTTGAACAATGTGGTCCAAAATATGCCTGTAAAATGTGGATCTCTATCTGACACGATGCTTAATGGCATCCCTCAATACTTCACTATGTTCTTAAAGAACAACTCCGTAGTCCGCTCAGCTCCACAAGGCATCTTTGTAAGAACAAAGACAACATACTTCGAAAAATGATCAACCATGACCATAATCCCATTATACCCCTCAACATGTGGCAACTGAGAAATGAAGTCCATCAAGGCACTCATCCATGGCTTCTCAGGAATCGGTAAACGCTGCAACAGTCCTCCCTGTCTCTGATTATTTGATTTGTCCTACTGACAAATGATGCACGTATGTACATACTCCTCTACATCCTCTCGCATCTTCTCCCAAAGAATCCTCTCTCCAACAATGTCAAAGAACAATGCTGCCCTGGGTGGCCAGCCCACGGTGAGTCGTGGCACTCCTTCAAAAGGTGCCTCCTGAGTCCAGATGACTTTGGAACATAGAGTCGGTTTCCAAAGAAAACAATGTAAACTTTGAAACGGGAACTATAAACTCAATACGAGAACTCTGGCCAAAAAACCCCATAAAAACATAAAAAACAGTGCTCAAAACGAAAAGTGTGTATACTGGAACGATGTTTTTATTTTTTGGGCGTCAATTTTGAACATGTTTTAAAATTGGCAGTGACTACAAAATTTACTATGAAATTTTCGTGCAAAATATAGCTTCAAAATGAAAGTGATGACACTGGAACAATGAAATTTTTTTTAGGATCAATTTTCAAAATTTAAAAAAAATGCTAATAAAACCAAATTTTTATGTGTCAAACAAAGTTGTTTATGCGGGAAAAAACACACTAATGTTTTTGGTAGAATATCATTTTTCTTTCCTAAGTATAAATTTAACATGTTTTCAACCATAACATGCTAGATACAAAAAAAAATTGAAAATTTTGAATTATAAAATTAAAAAACCACGACATTATGAACAAATCAGATCACTAAATGCATTCAAAAGTCATTATTTGTATATTAAATAAAACATATTTTATATCTCTAATTTAATATTGCATTGTAGATATTTTAAACAATAAAATTTATCATAATTAAGACATATAATCCAACAACATAAAAATGCCTCATAAGTTCTCATTTAACACCATATGGAAAACATTAATTTTATTTGAAGAGACGATGCATATATTAGTTATATAAACTGTCTTAAACAATTATTCAAAATCACTCATGTTTTCTGGCACACCATCAGAATTCACATCTTCAGATGAGTGACTGGATGCTGACGAAGATGTCCCATATTCTTCTCTTTCATCAACTAGTGCCCCATCTGAGTCCACATGCATGCCCAACATTTCAGGTTTCAAAATTCTTCTAGATCTACGACTCGTTTCAGGTGACTCCCATGTCAACACTGTTCCTTTTGGTAACAACCTTTTCAGAATCTCTATCGTCTTGAAGCGAAGAGTTCCTCTCTTTATTAAATTGAAGTCATAAACAAGTATGTCTACATCCTCCAATTTTAATATGTTTGTGCAGCGGTGATTTACATTTGTACCCTTTCTTTTTCTTTTTCCGCTATTTTTTTTGTCAACTAACATCTTTGGCTTATGCACACCATTGAATGGGTGTGTATTTGCAGCATACCAATGTACTTCAACACTTGTAACATCCTCATTTTCTATAAAGACCTTTATAACTTTAGCAACCCAAAATGGATAGCCATTGGGATCTCCATCTGCTAGCACTACAATCATGCAACCCTCCTTGATATCCTGTACTGAACCCCTATAAAGGTCTTCCATGGCTTCACGTTGTGCACGAGATCTTCTGGAACCAATATACATCTCTCTTTCCGCTGCTTGTGAAGAATTAATAATACCTTGAGATTGTTGCTATTCAACAATGTTTACTTCCTCATGTTCATTCAACACATTTTGTGGCCAAATAAAAGGATTTTTCAAACGTATATCTTCATTTATTGTTGTCGAAATGATATCACTTTGATTATTGAAAAACGACTCCCACCAAACTGAATCAACAATGTCAAAGTACTCATATGTATATCTAATACATTTTTTAATTTCTTCCAGGCAATCAGAATAATTTATAGCCCTGTTCTGTCTATGTGCATTCTGAACTTCACTAACTGATTGTAATAAAAATATTTTTTATGCAAATATTGGATGATCTGGAATGAACTTCAAAAATTGCAAACCTGATGACGGTGCCCATTCTGTAATAGTTGAAAACTTCTTGCCCCATATTAGTGTTTTTCCATCAATTTTTTTGATACGAAATTGATATTGGAAGCTAATGTCATTAAGTTGTTCAATGCATTTCCCCTCACCATATGATCCCAGAATAAACCTTCGCATGTCAACAGTTTCTTCCAACACATCAAAAGTAGGCTCTAGCATGTATGATTTCTTAATACATTCGATTAGTGATGGCAAGCTCCCAACTTCCTTCCTCCTCAATGTGATTGAAAAATGACTAAACATCTGATCAATATGGTCATGAGTTTGCCCAACAAGAAGGAAACCAACCTTTACCTTTTGAAAAATTCTCAATTCAACAAGCATGTTTAGATATCCAAAAACAACCTGATTTTTGTTTTCACGGCAAGTGTTGTCCAATTGTAGATACAAAACTTCAGGCAGATTACCAGACCAATGAGAAATCACATCATGAATTATGGTTATGGTCAGATTTGCATCATTATGAATATTTGGCGCTGTGAAGTACACCCTTGGCAACATTTTCCCATTGAAGACCATACAACCGACCAAGTGAAATTGAATAAAATTTTCCTCCTGTAAATTTTTGGGCGTGTGAACAAAATGTGGTAAACGTGTTTTCTTTTGGCCCATACCATCAATTATCAAACCAAAATATTTATTCGGATAATCATAACACTTATTTCGATGCTTGTACAACTTCTTCCATTTGTTTGTTTGTTGTTCGTGATGCTCCTGAAGTTCTTTGACAATTAAATCTACACAAAATAAAAGAAATTCATTAAGAAATATGTTTTCATAGTTGATGACTATACAATTTTAAAAGTTAAAGTTATGAATGCTTACCTCTTTCTAAGCCTTCACATTTGTCCCTTTTTTATTTAAGAGAAGCACATGTACTGCAAATCCACATCCTTGTATTCTTAGGAATACGGACATTGTTGAATTCTTTCTTCCATACCTTCACAAAATATTGATATGTAATAAACTGGCCATGTCCCTTAGCACCTTCTACATATTCTTTATATAAGTTGTAGATTTCTCGTCTTGAAAAATTATCTGGAATATGTATTGTCTCTCTATTTGGCATACACTCTCCATGCTTTGAAAATAAATATTTCATCCATGACATTGCAGTATTTGATAATGGACCAAACTGTCTTTTATGACGTACTTCTGAATAAAATGTGGGATCCTTTTCCAAATTTTCTTGAATTCTCGAGAGACGAAAATTCCCAATCGAATGAAACATTTTGAAACCTTTTCTACAGATAAAAAAAGTCCCAATATGATAATCATAACCTAACAATGTAGATTGCATGCACCCAACTAAATATGAATTTTGCATGCTTTTATTCATTGACAAATATCTCTTCCTGCTTTATAATGCAAATTTGAAATCCATATGTTTCAAGCAATCTTTTTGGCAACATTCATTTGAAATGAGATTACCGATAGAACTTCTTCTCATCAGATACTCTGCTCTACCCCTTGTATAACTAGAAAAACTTGCATTGATACGAAAAGGTTTGCTCCTACTCCTTGATACAATATTTCTTGGCAACATCTCCATCATTTGATCATCATTTGTATAAGGATTTTCAACATCATTAAGAGGAATGTTATCCACACTATGATCAGCTCTGCTTTTCAAATATTGACTTGGAGGATATTCTTCATCTTCCGCTTCTTCAGTGCTACTGTCGTAGTCCTTAGAATATAAATTGAATGGAAAATATGACTCGATGTTTAATGAATATTCTTCCTCATATGCATTGCGAGTGCTACTCTCATAGTCCATAGAATTAGGACTACGTTGAAAATGTGACTCTTTACTTATTGAAGATGCTACATCCCGTCCTTTGTCACTGCTACCTTTATACTCATTAGAATTAGTACTAAGTGCATCATCTTGTCCTTCATCATTGTTGCTCTCATAGTCCTTAGAATTAGGACTAAGAGGACACAGTGACACTCCATTCTTTTGAAATTCATCATCACGCTCTTCATAACTATTGCTCTCATAGTCAGCAGAATTAGGACTAAGTGGACACTGTGGTACTCCAATCTTTTGAAATTCATCATCCCACTCTTCATCACTCCTGCTCTAATAGTCCTTAGAATTTTGACTAACTAGACACTGTGACACTCCATACTTTTGAAAATCAACATCATGCTTTTCATCACTACTGCTCTCATAGTCCTTCGAATTAGGACTAAGTGAATTTTTTGACACTCCATACTTTTGAAAATCAACATCATGCTTTTCATCACTGCTGCTCTCATAGTCTTCAGAATTATGACTAAGTGGACACCATGACACTCCATTCTTTTGAAATTTTCCATCATGCGCTTCAAAACTTCTTCTCTCATAGTCCACAGAATTAGGACTAAGTGGACACTGTGACACTCCATTCTTTTGAACTTCACCATCATGCTCTTCAAAAATGTTGCTCTCATAGTCCTCAGAATGAGGACTAAGTGGACACCGTGACACTCCCTTCTTTTGAACTTCACCATTATGCTCTTCAAAACTGCTGCTCTCATAGTCCTTAGAATTAGGACTAAGTGGACACCGTGACACTCGATTCTTTTGAACTTCACCATCATGCTCTTCAAAACCACTGCTCTCATAGTCCTCAGAATTAGGACTAAGTGGACACCGTGACCCTCCATTCTTTTGAACTTCACCATCATGCTCTTCAAAACGACTACTCTCATAGTCCTCAGAATTAGGACTAAGTGGACATCGTGGCACTCCGTTCTTTTGAACTTCACCATCATGCTCTTCATCACTGCGGTTTTCATAGTCCTTAGAAGTAGGACTAAGTGGAATCTGTGACTCTTTATTTATTTGAAATTCTCCATCCCCTCTTTCATCAGTGCTGCTCTCATAGTCCTTAGATCAAGACTAAGTGGAAGAATTGACTTTCTATTATAGTGGAAGAATTCCCGCTATATTCATCAATATGAATAGAGTTGTTATGCGATGAAGAAGTTGATGGTGTATAAATTGAAACTTCACTATCAGAACAATCCATCCCTTTCAAATAGAAGATGTTGAATGATACAAATGGAGAGTCTCCTAAAGATATTATATAGCTTAAAGAATGAAATTTTCCCTCCAAAAAATTTCTCGAAAATATTTCCCTCCATAAAGATTCACGAAAATATTTCCCTCCAAAAAGTTTCGCGAAAATATTTCCCTCCAAAAACCCTATTAAATTTATTTACCTTCATTACTTTGTTCTAAAATTTATTGAAAAATGTAAACTAATTTTTTTTATGAAATCATAATTAAAATTGTACACTACAACTTCTACATTAATTATTATAATAGTTAAACCATATAATATTCGCTTTCCAATACTACAATATTCCCTTTATAATATTGTAAAACAAATTATCCCATATTAACCGTACAGTAAAACATCTCTGTAACTTCACTTATATATTAAAATTTCATTATCACTATTACTCACATCACATCCAAGCTTTTTGAAAATCATTGAAAGACTCGTGAATTTGTGGAGCAGCTAAATCGCTATCAACAATATATTCAACGAAGAATTCTCGCAATTAAAAGGTAAGTTAAATTTTTTTCTTTGAAAACTTTTATATTAAATTAGTTTAATGATTTTTTT
>APFE030697595.1:36417-53142 GCA_000404065.3 Pinus taeda
GAAATTCATAAAAAAAGCTATTATTTAACCATTTTTAGTTAAAATTATCGTATAAAAATTGTGATTTTGACATGTCAATTCTAGCAAAAAATTATCAAAAAGTGTAACTTTTAAGTTATATTTATGTTAAAAATGGTTATTTTTATGCCCATTGTTAAAAAATATTGTTTTTTAGAAACAATTATTTCATGTGGATTGAAAAATTGATTAAGTATGTATAAATATGTAGAATATCGAAAATTCTAAATATCAACCTTCTAATTAAAAAATGCAAAACAATAAAAACCTCACGAAAAAAAAAAAAAAAAAACAAAAAAAAAAAAAAAAAAAAAAAAAAAAAAAAAAAAAAAAAAACCACAAACAAAAACAAAACAAAACAAACAAAACAAACAAACAAAACAAAAAAAACAAACCAAAAAAACAAAAAAACAAAAAAAAAACAAAAAACAAAAAAAAAAAACAAAAAACCAAAAACAAAAAAAAAAAAAAAAAAAAACGACCACTTCAAAAATTATCAAATTTACAAAATAATTATTTACATTTTATACATTCAAAAATTTAAAGCCAAAAAACAGGGCTTTTAAAAAAAGAGTGTGATGTAGAATACTCACTTTTTTAAATCAGCATGAAAATCACTACCATTCTAAAATGTGATGTACATAAAAAAAATTAAAGTGCCAAAAACTATGCTCTAAAAAAAACATGTGCATTCTACATCACCCCTTTTCAAAATCAGGTCACTTTTTTGCTATCTCTACGAAACGGGTAACAGTATCAGTTCTTGTTTCAAAGTTTACATTGTTCTCATTCAAAGTAATGGAAACTGTAGATAATCATTATGATATTATACTTGTATATTTTAGTTGTGCTTGTTAATAAACATATAAATAAAGTTGGTTCTTGGACGCATAAAGTAATAAACCATGAAGAAATTGTCATAATTCATAGGGAGCATTTCAATTAATAAAACCCTATAAGATTTGTAAAAGAAGCAACTTCACGTACATCTAATAACACATGATTTGTAGTTAACCATTATAAGGGTATGACCATTTTGAAATTTTTCTTGGTATTAATAACTCTCTCATGTCAAGGTTTTAGAATCATAAGGATTCTTGTCAAGGTGATTAATCTCTTGATTGAATCTACCCTCATCATATTATCTACTTTTAAACCCTAACTTAAGGGTATGTTAGTGAAACCCTAGTCTACTTAGGGTTTGTATAATAAAACTATATCCTTGCTTAGGATATGTTGACAACAATATAGAAACCATAGTTCTCTTAAGGTTTTTAATAAATAACCAATGATGACAAGTCTACTCTTGTAATATTTAGGTTTTTGGTATTGTTATGACAAAATCATAATCTTTTAGGGTTTGTTGTTATTGTCCTAGTAATAAACCAAAACCTTAGATAAGTTAGGGTTTGTTGCTAATGAATCAAAACCCTAGATTCTTAGGGTTTGGTAAATTAGGTTTTATAAGCATAACCCTTGTGAGGTCCTAGGAATGAAACCCTAGGTGTGCACTATTTTGTATAATCAAATCCCTAGCTTGATTAAAAGTATTGCATATCTAACTTTGATATATTGATGTTTAATTCTACGGTTTACCAAAGTAAATTTTGATATATTGATACCCTAGATATGCATATATTAGTATGCTAATTAGATTATTGATGTTTTGAGTTGTGTATAGAGTATAGAACAAAACCCTAGTAGAAACTAATACTCTAGGGTTTGAAAAAAACCCTAGTAAAGTATGACATGAAAAAGTATATTGTTGAAACCCTTGGTGTATAGTAGTATGATTGATTGACTTGATTTGATTATTGATAGTTAAGAAGATGAAGTCTATGGTTTATGACAAAACCCTAGCAAGAAGTTGAAGTCTAGTATGAAAAAGACGTGTCTCTTGTCGATTATGAACCTAACTAGGTTTAGGTATTTAATGTCTAAAAGTTTGAATGTTTTGATGCTTCCATTGTAATGATAAGATATAGTTAACTTCATGCTTATATATATATATGTGTGTGTGTATGTATGTATGTATGTATGTATGTATGTATGTATGTATTTGGTTGTACTTGTTAAAGTTTTACAGGTACATGATCTTGAAGATGTTGAAAATGTTTGTAATTAAAGATATTCAATGAGCATGATGAAGAAAGCTATAAATGATGATAAAGATGTCATAAAAAAAGAATGAAGCACTGAAAAATTGAAGATCTTCTAATATTGAGAGGGAGTCTAGATACAAGAAAGGGTAAATCTCCCTAGTTGACAGGGAGGACATAGTGAATACCTTAAAGAAAGAATAAAATTGAATATTGAAAGTACTACAAATAGATTTGCAAAGTACTAAGGTTGTATTTGGTGCTGCTGAAGAAGTGAAAGAAGAAAAGCTTTCGACAAGTTGTATTTCGAAAACCTATAAGTAGGATCAAGATGATTGCAGACCCCGAAAGGTTTGTGTTATATAATATAATATATTATATATAATATAAATATATATACTATATATATAATATATATATATATAATATATATATATGATATTAAAGTTTATTGCTAATTGGGGTTGTGTTTGCATAGATAAATCTCTCCACAAGAAGGTTGAACACTTTGGAAGCATCCTTGGACAAATGTATATATCTGGTTTAGTTTATAAGGAGAGATGAAGCATCTAATGGCAATATGCTTGGGAGGACATCTAGTTAGCCTCTGTGTTTATGTCTAGATCCTGAAGAGGGAGGGTGACATTGGTTATGGAGTTCCGACCTTGGATACACACCTAGATCCCTGGGTTGGTGATAGAGCTTAAAACCCTGATGGTACCTAGAGTTGGCTAAAGCTTGGGTCCCCTTAGTCCCACCCCGATAGAATACTCTAGTCAGGTATCTAGTCCGTAGCATTGAGTGTGTTAGAACTCTTCATAATTCATATCATTTTTACATCTTGTATATAGTAATTATGAATACCTCCCTAGTTAAGAGGGAGTGACGAAGAATGTAACTAGTGTCAATATTCGTAATTGTACTTGAGTCACAATGTAATATATTTGTCAAAAGAATTTATTATTATTATTAATTTGACTTATTAAAGCATGGATTTCATGCTTGGTTCAATGGTCAATAGGTCATGGCAACCTCCAACAAAAATTGACAAGTCGGCATCTTCAATATTGTCAAGTCGACCTCCTTAACAAGTCTACCAGTTGACCTCCAACAAGGTATTCAAGCTGGTCTGTTATTGGACACTCCAACAACTATAGAAAGGAATGTATTTGACCAATTGAGGAAGGAAGTTTCTGACGAAGTTCAAATAAGAGTGGAAGGTAATGTGAAGGTCATAAAGGGTGCTCTAAAAGCCACGAAATCATAATATTGGAGATAGATTGCAAGAGTCGAGAATGTTATCCAAGGATATAATTGTAGGGATCAAGAATAACAATTGTAGGCATAAAGAAGGTCGAGGGTTGCAAAAGAAAAGTAGGAAGGAGGCTGAAGCTTACAAGAAGATAAGGAGATTGAATTAGGAGGTTGACTAGATGAGTGGAGGAAAATCTATGGCATGGTCATCTCACCTTGATCTAATTCTACTAAAGGAAGAGTTTGACTGGGTGTTCCCCTATATAGGGGTTTTTCCCTGGTTGAGTGCCTACATCATGTGTTGCTTCTAATTTTTATTGTTTGGCATTTATCTTGATGAAAGAAGAATATAAATAAGTAAAATAAGAACTAATAAGTATATAAGAATATTCACAAGTAAATGTCAAGATCTAAGAAAAGTATGATGCCCTTGATATTTCAACACAGTTGTGCACCTTTGAATGCATAAGTTGAAAGCATAAACTTGTTCCTGTCAAAATCACAATGACCAGAAGGGAGGAGGTTTCGAACCCTAACATGGGAACACCTGCAATAAACAAAGAACCAAACCTAGAAATTTAAACACAAAATTTAAGGTTGAACCAACACATAAAAAAAGGATGTTTCACACAACCGTTACCTTGAGATGGCCTGGTGTCGAACTAGGAACCAATGAGTTGCGACAATTACAAGAGAAAATTCAAAACCCCATAGTGTATAAGGAAGAAGTACAGATATGAAAAAATAGAGAGAGACTTGCTAACCTAATACCCAACTCAACGTACCTTTTCTTGTGTGTCCCTATAACTAAGTGTTGCAGGGAGTTGCAATTCTTTGTCACTCTGGCTAGCCGCGACTTGGGTCGGGGGAAAAAAACATTAGTCGTAATGGGAAGAAAGGGAGTGACTGTTAGCAATACACTAAAAAAAAACGAGATAAGACCAAGCTTACCAATTGTAGCAGAATGAAACCCTATCTAGATGAGGGTTTTGCAAGCAGAGATCTCTTAGCAGAAGGAATGGAGCAAATGACCGGCTAACCGAGACAGAAAACTAGGTAGTTACCCTAAACAGGCAAGGAGTAAACTGAGTCGTTGGATCAAAGGTCGCGTTGATCGACGATGAAGAGAAAACCCTGGTGTGCCTCATTATGAGTGTCAGAGGGTTGAAAATACTTGAGTAGGCTTGCATGGTGTTAGAGGCCTAGCTGACACCAACCCATGATTGGAAACCTCGCCAAAAAACTTATTGCAAGTTTAAAAAATCTCATAAATTGAAACATCGAAAACAAAATTGTATCGACAAGCCAAATCACACCTTAAAACATAATTGAATCATGTTACATGTCAAAATAGTTCGAGGCATAATAAAAAAAAACCATCTTTTTCGCCAAAAGTTAATAATAGGGATATATATATATATATGAATTATTGTTGTTAATGCATGTTACAAATGGATATTAAAAAGGGATGAAGATACCTAAACAAGAGCACGTTGATAACATAGGAAAGATGTGATGGAAAGAAGTGGCACTAAGATAATCATGGTGAGTTATTTCATGAAGCACTTGAGATACCCTACAAATAAAATAAATATTGGTTTAGTGGTGTAGTTATTTGTTACTGTGTAAGTATTGAAGTTGATAGGATAGTATTTAAGTTATTTGTTATTAATAATTTTAATGTTATATTTTTGGGTATCTTTGATTTATAATTATTATCTTAAGTTAGATTTTTTATTATTATTAAAAATAATAATTAATATATTATTTATAATTTTTTAAATTTGCCTTTGACTTCAAACCAAAACTAAAATTTAATAGAGTGTAAAAATGATACGATAAAATTAATTAAATATGATAATTTATGTTTTTATTATTATTTATTATGTGAAAGATAATAAGGTATATATTATATATATATATATATATATTATATATTATATATATATATAAATATATATATTTATATTATTAGATTGTATTTTTATTTATGAATTAAGTATTATTATATTGAAGGTGTTTTTAAGGAGGTGGTTTATTGAGCGTTTTTGTTGTTTATGGATATCCAATTAAAATAAAATAAATATTGATTTTTTTCACTCAATTGATTATTGTCTCTATATATTGATTATTGTTGTCTCCATATCTGTCTATATCTTACTTTGGACCTTTTTATTTGTGACTGGCATATTTCTCTACGTCACGGTAGGCATACTTGTTGCTCACATTGCATTGTTTCTTACATGTTTACGGTTGAACTCACTCTTCTCATATTATAACAACTTCAAGTTGACTTTTCCCGCATGATAACTTACTTCAGACAAACATAGTTGCACATTCATATAGTTCCTGTCTGGGTGGTTTTTAGTTTTACGAGTTCTTATTTTGAAAATGTAGGAGGCTTTTTCTTAATCTTTGGGAAATTCAGATTTATTAATTATAAGTAAAGTGTAGAGCTAGTTAAAGAATTAACTACCTTGATTTGAAGTCGAAGTCTAATTACAAATAATTCATATATTGGTATGCTACAGTGTCATGGTTGTAATTGAAAATACCCCGATTTGAAGTCGAAGTCATAGTTGTAATTACAAATAATTCATATATTGGTATGCTATAGTGTCATGGTTGTAATTGAAAATAATTTATAAAGTTATGTGTTACAATCATCGAAGCTTCCTAATCATGGATTTTCCTACTAAACTTACATGATTTATGAAAAAAAAGAGATTACTTATATTTATTTTATGAAAATAGTACATTTTGTAGTATATTATTTCTAAGAGTCTTTTTAATTAAACAAATCTCAAATTATTATTTTTAAATTTTTATTTTTAAATTCTCTACATTTTTTTATGCCAATGAGGAAGATTAATTGTTGTATTGAGGCTTTTGTGATCCATATCAAGTTTAAGAGAGTTTCTTTCGGCGTAAATCACATGATGTTTCATTTGTCGACGTGTTTCAAACCAACTAGTGTGGTTCATCGTCAAGACAAGTTGAATGAACAGATCAGGCTTAGCATGTTAAATAGAGCAGAACCTCCAACGACTATATTGATAATGGATAGATTTGACCAGTTAGTTGGGTCATGATAATAACAATTATTTAATTAGATAAGTTACCCCAGTTATTTATAAAAATGACTCTTTTTATACCCTCACCATTATACAAATGTATTAAAAATAAAATAATAACCCAATTTAATTTAATAGTTAGTTAACAAAGTTATTACATCTAAAAACTAGAGTAACTAAAAGTTGGCTAAAAAGTCATTAGATATATAAATAATAGAGCAATATATAAAGAACATGATATATTCTTATTAACGTATAAGTTAAAGGGTTGTTTTATACCCTTATTTATAAATGAATTATTATAAACAATCAATTATGAACTAGATTAAATTTAAAATAATACTTATTTATCAAAGTTAAAAAAATATGGAGTAATATAAGGGTAAACTAAAGTGTAATTTAAATTATAATAATGATATTATAAATCTATATTAAAATGAAATAATTTAAATTAATGGTAAAGGAATTAAATCTAAAAATTAGAGTCGTTAGTTATAGGAATATATAGTTATACTTATTGAAAAGGGACTGTTTTAAAACCTTTATTTATAAATGAATTATTAAAAACAATCAATTATGAACTAGATTAAATTTAAAATAATACTTATTTATCAAAGTTAAATAGATATATAGTAATATAAGGGTATGATGAAGAGTAATGATATTATAAATCTATATTAAAATACAATAATTTAAATTAATGGTAAGTGGAATTAAATCTAAAAAATGAGTCATTAGTTATAGGAAATTATTTAATGAAAAGGGACAGTTTTAAACACTTAAAAATAAAATAACTAAAAATAAATTAATTATAATTAATATTTAATATAATAAATATTAAAGTAATTTAATGGGAAGAAAGAAAACTCTAATAACTAAAGTTTTATTTTAAAAATTAAGGTTGATTTAAGAGTTAAAATTATCATAGATTAATTTCCAGATTATTTACTATGCCAACTAAATCAATCATAAAGAACAAAGGCCACCGGAAACAGAAAACCAGGGGAAATTCTAAAAAGCAAAAAGAAAAAACTAGACAAAGGGAGGGGAAGACAGGAAGACAATGACTAGGAGGAGAGGGCTGGGACCCAGCAACTACTGATCTTCCAGCCATCCTCCCTATTAAGATTGTTCGGCCTTTTTTCAATCTCAAGCACTTCCCTAAATTTTCAGTGATGGCATTGGGACACTCCAGCAATAACACTAGTCTCTTCGATGCAGACATGATGATTGGTTTTCTCCACATGCTCTGCTAACGCAAAAGACTTAGCCATCCTGTGCTTAAGGTCAGCTACGTGCTCACTAATCCTTTGATTAATGGAGCGACCAATTTCACCAATATAGGGGGTCCCACATGAACAAGGAATAATATAAACCCCTTTCACGTCCTTGGGATCAATAGGATCCTTCACCGATCTTAGGGACTTACGAATGGTGTTGAGAGGTCTAAAGGTTGATGGGACATTATGATTCTTATGAATCCTCGCAATCCTATCTGTGGTCCCCTGAATAAACGAAAGGTGGACACCAGGAATCTGCTCCTTCTTATCCCTTTTAGTGAATGAATTCTTAGCAGCTTTGAGGAAGGCCTTCTATCCCCAGTGTCTACTATAACCATTCTCAACAAAGATTAATGTTGTTTAGATTTTTCAACTATTTAGATTGTCCAATGCTAAACAAAAGGTTATTCTAACAAATAACCAAAATTTCCCTCATTTTGGAATCAAGTGGCTTTAATCAATCAATTTAATTTAAAATTAAATGTATTTATTTAATTAAAATATTAATAAAATTACTATAAATAGTTGACTAGGGATTTTCAATATTTTATTATATTACTTTTAATAAATATATAATTATTTTATTATAATTATTTTATAAATCTTCATGGTTATTAATTATACATATAAGAGTTCAGAGGCAAAAGAGTAAAGAAGATCAGAGCGGCATTGGCGCTTCATGGTTGCTTAGGGTTTCTGGCAAACTCTACAGCAACGGAATCACTCTACACAACACCAGACTGCAACAACTCAGCCTCTTTGGTGACAACATTATTCAGCAAATAGGCCCATTGATATGGATTCCCTTCTGGGGGGACTTGGAGCCTCCCCCCAATGACAGCAGCAAGATTTGGACTCCCAATGTGATTGTAAGGGCTTTTAATACGGCTCAGACTGACATCATTACAAAGCAGACTGACCCAACAGATCAAGGAAAACAAAAATCACCACAGGATACGGAGGCAACACCTCAGACTCAGCAGCAAGATTCTACACTGAATAGAGAGATCCCCAAAGTGACCTCTGCCACTTGCAAACCTATTGCAGCAAAGCGACCCAAGAAAGAATTACCTGGTCACCGGATCAATACCCAAATCTAGTTTATGAAGGACCACACTCTCATAGGAAAATTTACCGGCTTTTGGCCGACGCAGAAATCCCTGCAGGGATGGATTGCGGCGAAATGGAAACCTAAAGGACATGTCACCCTGCAGCTTGGACCAAAAGGTTTCTTTACGGCTATCTTCAACTGCATAGAAGACCGTAACAGAGTCCTAGACGGTGGCCCCTACTTCTTCAACCCCACGGGCATGTATCTAAGAGACTGGATCCAAAGATTCAACCCAAACAAAGAGAATTTCAGTTGGGCGCCAGTCTAGATCCGAATGTATTCCCTTCCATTAGATTACTGGGATGAAGAATCGCTAAAAGACATAGGAAATGGTCTAGGAGACTTCATTAAGATACCCAAAGAAACGAAACTTAGACGGTACACCTTTTATGCTCGCATCTGTGTCTACATGCACCTAGAAAAAGCACTCCCGGACTCAGTAAGTCTATATCATGATGATTTTGAATGGATTCAGCCTATAGATTATGAACTTGTTCCATTCATATGTAGAAAATTTCATGTCCATGGTCATCTTTTCCGTGATTGCCCCCTAAATGAAACCCCCAAAACCAATGCCACCTTAGAAAAACCTGATTTGGAAGGATTTACCAAAGTCAATAATCGGAAAAACACCACAAAAAAGCCTGCCTCGGGCTTTAGAAATCCCACATCCAACTCCTCCATACCCTCTACCAGCAATAGCTTTGATATCTTGGCACAACCAGCATTGAATGACTCTAAGCCCCCCACCATACTACTGATATACCCAAGCTATCTTCGGTAATCCAACCCTCGGACACAAGGAATGCACTGAAACCACCTCACGCCACTATAAGCACATCATCCAATCCCAATAAGGAATCTGAATAGAGGTCTAACGGAATGGAAATTGATATCTTTCACCAAGAACCAATCCATTCAAATGACTTCGTAGCGGGAAGCAGTGAGCCCAAACATATGGAAGAGGAGCCTGAAAGTATTGACATTGGGGATCTGGACATATTCAGCTTTGAGAAATCATGTAGGAAGAAAGAGTTTGATAAAATCCCGGATAGACAGCTAGAGAGTTTGGAGGTAATCCTTTCTAGAGCACATCAGCAGCGAACTTTAGGGATCCAACCGGGTAGTCAATGGGATGGGAAAAACCTTCCCAAAGATACCAAGAAACAAGGGAGAAAGACAGATCTACAAGGAACCATCATCATTAGGGAAATGTTGGTGGAGTCAGGGAGATATTCCAAGTTAATGAAGTATTACAGGCCGCTACCCAATATTGAACCATGAAGCTCACATCATGGAATTTAAGAGGGTTAAACAACCCTGTGAAGTACATAATGCTCAAAAACATGATACAACAGGAGAAACCTCAAATATTCTTCATGCAGGAAACAAAATGTAACAGTAATACACTTGGCACCATTCTCTCAAAAGCCTGGCTAGGAAGCCATTCAGTAGCAGTGGACGCCTCAGGAGCTTCAGGGGGGACTTGCAATAGCATGGGATACACAGGCTATTTCACTCACTGACATCCATGTGACTCATAATCTCATTCAAGCTACTTTTCATATCATAGGGACCAATGCTCACAGACATCTCACCAATGTCTATTTCCCCCAGGATGCCACGAACAAATTGGCATTGGTGAACATGATAACATCACTCAACTCTACCAGAGTCCATCCTCTTTGGATTACAGGTGGCGACTTTAATATGATTACTAAACTTGAGGAAAAGAATGGAGGTCGAGTCAGATTAGACATTGAAAGCAGCCACTTCAAGGATTTTATACAAAATAACTAGCTCATTGATCTTCACTTTAACAATGGAATGTATACCTGGAACAATAGAAGATCAGGTTCGCAGAAATTGCCTCCCGGTTGGATCGTTTCTTGTTATCTGACAATTCCATTCATTTAGGAGGAGACTTTACTCCCTCAATATTGCCTTTATCCGGATCAGACCATTGGCCCATATCTCTTCAATGACAAAGACCTGGAAACTCCACACGGAGACCCTTTCGTTTTGAGGCATTTTGGCTTACACATCCAGAATTCAACAACCTGTTCCTCTCAGTCTAAAAAAGCTTCACTCCCCCTGAAGGAACAAAAATGTATCAATTTCAACAGCGGCTCAAATATCTCAAAATGCACATCAAGCAGTGGAATCAAATGACCTTTGGAAATATCTTTCAAGCCCAAAAATCTCTAGCACAAGAAATGATGGACCTTCAGCAAAAAATAATTAATGAAGGAAGGACAGAAGCACTGGTGGAAAAGGAACAAAACCTTCAAAATAAGTTGGACGAAAGAATAAAGCAAGAAGAGATCCTCTGGAAGCAAAAATCCAGAGTAATATGGCTAAAAGAGGGAGAGCGGAATATGAAATTCTTTCACCACACCACCATACAAAGAAGAATGCACAACAACATTACACAAATTCAGAATCAGCAAGGAGAAAGGATGGAAGAACATGATGATATCGAAATAAAGCTCCTCAAGCATTTCAAAAACGTTCATAAGGAACCACAAATCAACAGATAACCAGCTATAGAACGGATTCTCCATCACATCCCTAAAATCATAACGGAAGAACATAATTAATTACTCCTTCTCCTGGTTACTCTACAGGAAGTTGAATCAACAATGAATCAGTTCAAGGAGGGTAAAGCTCCTGGACCAGATGGTTTTACCTCCAACTTCTTTCATAAGTTCTGGGATCTCATCAAAGTGGACATATGGCAGGTTGTAGAAGAATCTAGGACTTTTCATTGGTTGCTTCAATCTCTAAATGCCACCTTTATTGCACTCATTCCTAAAGAAGAGAATTCTATTACTCCGGACAAATTCAGGCCAATAGCTCTCTACAATGTTATCAAAAATGTCATCTCCAAAGTCATCACTTCCCGTATGAAACCACTGCTTCCCTTGCTCATATCGCTAGAACAATCGGGATACGTAGAAGGATGGAAAATCATTGACAGCATCATCCTCACCCATGAGATCATTCATTCACTAAAGCACAACAAAAAAGCAGGTATGCTTCTCAAAATTGATCTCTCTAAAGCTTTTGACAAGTTAAGCTGGATCCACATTCACAAAATGCTTACAGCCTTTGGATTCTCTCCTCCATGGGTCAGATGGGTAATGATTTTTGTCTCCTCTACTTTTTTCTCCATATTGGTAAATGGCATTCCTTCTCATCCTTTCCACCCCTCTAGAGGCATTCGTCAAGGAGATCCCCTCTTTACCTTCCATTTTGTGCTAATGGCTGAAGGATTAGGTCGTATAATCAAGAACGCTCTTCAAACTCAGTAGCTTAGAGGTATTTTAGTCCATGACTCCCCAACTATCACTCATCAAAAATTTGTGGATGACAACATGTTGTTTGGGCACCCTTCAGTTCAAGAAGCATTAATGTTTAAATCCTAGCTTGATGACTATTCAGAAGCATCTGGAGCCAGCATTAACACTGCAAAATCCCAAATTTTCTTTTTTTTCACACTCCCTCCACTACTCAATCCTCTATAACCTGCATTCTTGGATTCTTTGTGGCTTCTCTATCCTCAAAGTATCTAGGCACCCCTTTGACTGATTTAGCACTAAAACATGCCTCATGGCAATTGCTCCTCGAAAAACTTGAAGCCCGCCTTTCCTCCTGGACCTACAAAGCCCTCAATATGGCTAGTCGGCCGGTGCTGGTTAAAGTCATTTTACAATCGATGCCTTTATATCTTTTCTCTGTTCTGGTGGCACCAAAATGGGTACTTAAGAGGATCAAAAATTTACAACGTAACTTTCTATGTGGATCCTCAAGCCAAAATCATAAATGGGCATTGGTCAAATGGACGACAGTTTGCCTTCCAAAAAAAAATATGGAGGTACGGGTCTCCAAGACCCTCAACACAACAATGCAGTTATGGGAGCAAGGATATGGTGGAAATGGCTCTCAGCTCCACACACACCCTGGGCTATACTTTGGACTGCCATATATGAAAATAACAGACCGCTAGAAGATCTATTCAGACTTTTTTCCACTAAAAAGGGCTCCTTAATATGGAATGCAGCCAGACAGCATAGCGACATGATTCAGAAGCATAGTTTCTCTGAAATCAGAGATGGCAACAATGCTAATTTCTGGGCTGACTCTTGGCAACAAAGACCCAGACTAAGCAATTTGTTCAGACCTCCAAAAATAGATGACTGGGTCACGCAACAGAAGGAAAAAGTCAATCAGCACTGGATTCCAGCCCTCAACCAAGAATATAGACAATGGCTAAAAGCGACACAAATTATCAGACAAGGAACATAGCAAATCCATAATGTGATTGATATAGAACTCATAAACAGGAAAATTAGATTCTCAGAAAAGAAGGATATTTTGAGATGGGGGTACACACCACGTGGGATTTTTACCACTAAGGAGGTGTACAACCTTTTGATTAGCAATCAGGATTCCAAAGACCCTCTTTGGGACAAATTCTGGTCTCCCGGAATTTGGCCCAAGATTTCGACATTTCTCTGGCTGCTATGTCAAAAAAGGATACTCACCTGGGACAATCTAAGGAAAAAAAAGTTTCCATGGGCCCTCAAGATGTCCCAATTGCAACCAACAGGAAGAGACCATACAACATCTTATGGACTCGTGCCATTTAGCCAGCAAACTATGGGAAAAAGCTAGCTTTAGATGTCAAAAAAGATGCAGAGTAACAGGGGATATTACAAACACCATCCATAACTAGGCAATCGATCCTTATAAGAGTAGGTTCCTAAACTCTCCGTGGAAAATTATTCCAGGCCTTCTCATCAAACATACGCATTTTTAAGAATCAATGTACACCTCTAGATAACATCTGGAGTAATTTCTGCAACAATCTTCAGGAAACCTTGGCGCTTCAAAAGTGGCATGAAGATGACTTTCCTACCCTTCCTCAAGAGCAGAACATCTGGGAGAATTGGCATCTTTGGATTACCCAAACACCTGAGAACCCCAGCAACTCTTCTCAAAATCCCAAAGCACTAAGCAAATGGCAACCCCCTTCCCAAGGAATGATATAATTAAATTTTGATAAAGCCTCCAAAGGAAACCCAAGCATGGCAGGTTATGGAGGCATCTTTAGGGATCATGGAGGCAAACCACTCCTGCTCTTCCTTGGGTCAATAGGATGGGACACGAAAAATTTAGCTGAACTAGAAGGACTGTGGTAGGGATTTTGCTTAGCTCAGCAGCATGGATTCTTTCTTATTCTAATTGAAGGAGACTCACAAATCCTCATCAACATGGCTAATCAAATTCTTCAAGAGACACCTGCTCACAAAGTAGCCTGTAGCTGGAGATTAGCAACTCGTTTAGAGCTCATAGAACAATTGCTTTTAACCAATAGAGCAATCACATTCAAACATGTGAAAAGGGAAGGCAATAAAGTGGTAGATCTCCTAGAAAATCTAGGGGTGGACAGTGATCGAGTTTTAATCTCAAGCTTGCTTGACATTTTAAATGATAGCTCTCATTTATAGGAATGCACTGATCTGGTGCAGAATGATGCAGAAATCTTGGATGCAGGTGTTTAGGCACGCTCGTACTATGCAGCGACCTTGGGTTGGCAAGTGGCGAGGCCACTTGGCCACCCACGCTTCCACCCAGAAGGTCACCGCCGAAATTAATGGCATATTAATGCACTACACGAGGAGGCTTCATCAATATGGTTTTTAAGTTGGCCTCTTCAGACTATCTTCCACCCGCTCCACCTCCTCGGAACTGTAATTGTCTCCTTGTTGCTGCAAAGCCGAGCTTGCACACGACAACGAGGAGACGCTGCGAAATTCTGTGCCGTATTGAAATGGTGGATGGTGCACATTTCTCGCAGAGTCTTCTATGCTGCCTACGGACTGGTTCTTCTGTCTTGAATCTTAGCTCTAAACTGCTGATTACAGGTCCTTTTGTTCCCATTGACCACTCATTCTTTGGCACTGCTCCTTCTCGTCCTCATTCGCTCAATTTTGTCTAGGTGAGCATGCCTCGTCCGCTTCATCGAATGCGCTGCAGGAGGGGCAGTAGCAGAGGAAGAACAATTCGCCTCCCCCCTCTTGTCCCTCTCTGACTCATCCCCCTCTGACTCATCCTCCCCTTCGACGGCTCATTCCTCTGGACGATACCCAGCCACTCGTAGTGGTCGGGGGCGGGCTCAGACTATAGGTCCTCAACCTATTGACACTGCTCCCCAGCCTCCTGCTGCCTCCGTATCATCTCTACAACCCAATCATTCTGCACAATTTCAATTTCACTGCACGGTGGAATGTCCCTGCATAATAGCGACTATCTTGGTGGAATTTAGAGAGGAGCCACAAAACTCTGAAGACCCAGCCTGCAATACTCAGGCGCGGACCACCACCAGCAAGAGAAAAGCCCCTGGAAGTAGCTTAGGGATGCACAGAAGCAGCGAAGCAGCTTAGGGATGCACAAAAGCAGCTTAGGGACACACTAATCAGGCCGCTACAAGAACATGGAAGAAACTCCGAGAGATAAACAGGATGCAGAAGATGACATGGAGGCGTACACATGTCTGATAGTGGAAGAACCTCCTCCTCCTAACGACACCTAGCTGTTCAAAGTTTTCAGGTTCTGGGTTCCCGACACCAAATACTAAGGGTCTATTCTGGTGTTTTTTTATGCAATGTTGTTAATTTTGATGATTGTTCAAAAATCTGTTCCACTTTGGCACTACAGGTTGTTACCCCTACGTGGGCAGCAAACTCTTATAGTTTTAGACTGGTTTCCCCGATGCAGGCAGTCTCTTTTCAGTCTTTTGTTGTTAAACATGGCATAATTTGGGACTTGTTCTGCAGAGGTCGGTGCCTCCTTGTACCACTTTTGTTACATTAATAGAATTAGTCAAATTTAGAAAAAATAAAAAATATTCATATAATTTTCATTATTAAAAAATAAAAGTTGATCATGCTAATGGTTGATGTAGCCCAAACTAAGTGATTACTGGTGATTTTGATGCATTAGATACGTGTGAGTAGCAATTTCTCAGACCAAAAAATTAAACTCATAGTCATATCATATCATATCAAAATTCACACACCTTAACAAACAAACAAACAAAATAAAAAGTTGATAATGTATATCTTCCAAATTAAATTAAATTAAATTACTCAAAAATTAAAATTTTGATTTAAAAAATAATTTCAATAAAAAAATGAAAAATTTTAAAATGCAAGTATTTTAATTAGATAAAGATATGTTCATACCTAATAGATATATAATTCATTTTTTAATGTATATTTTTTCCACTTCTTAATACATAATTATAGACATTAAGACAAACCCACCAAGTTATTATGAGTAATAACATCTACATTGAGGAGGCCTAAGTCGTTGCTAGGGTTAAGTCATTTCCATCATCCTAAATTGAGGGAAGCCATAAATATGGAAAAAAAATACCCAATAATTTGAATAGAGACGATGGTTGGATTATTAGTAGAAGTTGGGTCCCTATCCTCTCCTCCTAGTTGTTTAGGTTTCTTTTTGGGATTTATTTTGTTTATTTATTTATCTATGTAAGTATTGGTGTCCTTTTTATAGTATTTGTTATTGGTTTATTCTTCTTTAGAATTTATATTCTTGATGCTTCGTGTTTTCTTGAGTATTTTATCATCCTATTCGTTCTTAACTCTTTTTAGTATTTTTCTTATTTGTTTAATGGGCCTCATCCCCGTATTTTATTGTTGACCCTATTTTATTTATTGATTACTTTTCGTTAGACTTTATATTCTTAATCATTTTATCATCATATTCGTTCTTAACTCTTTTTAGTATTTTTCTTATTTGTTTAATGGGCCTCATCCCCGTATTTTATTGTTGACCCTATTTTATTTATTGATTACTTT
>APFE030697595.1:59761-73674 GCA_000404065.3 Pinus taeda
GGTTATTAATTTATTAAATAATACTCAGATTATTTAAATTATTTTTAGACTTACTATAACGTTTTGATTTCATTATCATAATATTTATCTCAGTGATTGTTAGACTTTTACCGTTGCATCTCCACTGTAAGTATTGGATTTGTGATCTCCCTCTCCATCTGTGTCCCGATGATGAACATCAGTAAGGGTTCGAAAGACATCGACCCAAAATTATTAATGTGATTTATCTGGAAGAGTTCTACTTGAATCACGAATCACAAAAGCCTCTAATCTCAGACAAAATTATAATATTAAAAAACTAAATTTAAAAAATGTTTACATCTAATGTCTAACATCTGATGCGTACACATCTCCATCTAATGTCTAACATCTAATGAGTACACATCTCCCCTATATCGAGTTGTAAAGCACCTCTCAGTGCAATAATGCCATCTTTCGTAATTGTGCATGCCAATCCATTTACCTTTAAGGAATAAGAGAGGCCCTGATTTAGCCATTGATTTTTAAATCTCCAAATCTTAATTTTCACCCTTCATTAGCAAATAAGTCTGCATTTTTATTGAGATTTGGGAGAACATGGAAATATGCTATTGAGGAGAGGCCCGCCTCTACTTTCCTAGTTCTTTTCATAAGACTTTTCGATGTTTTGTCCCTAGTAGAGGAGTCCTTGACTAAATGTTGAATAAGAAGGAGCAAGTCTCCCAAAATAATGAGAGAAGTCGTGTGATTTATTTAGTTAACTGAATCCCCTTATAGAGGGCGCATGCTTTAGTTTGGTTGTTTGTCATGCATCCTAAGCTCCATAAATACTCCGCAACTTCAATTTCCTTGGGGCCATAGAGCATCCTTCCCCCTCACCTCTAATAATAGTAATTTAATTTAAAGTAACAAAATAATAAGTATTAAATTTCTATTTATCACCCCTAATAATAGTAATTTATTTTAAAATTACAAAATACAAAGTATTAAATTTTTATTTATCAAATAAATAAAGCCAACCCACAATGTATACTCACTTAAGAGTGACATATTACTTTGTTTCAAAACTTAAACATGTCAATTTGCAAGAGTTGAATCTAGATAAGGAAAATAACAACTACTATACTTATTTGTTTGTAGGCTTAGAAAATCTATTGATTATGAAGAAAAAACATTCATCATATTGTTTCCATCTGCACTTTGCCACTAGGGAAACCAAACCAATGGCGGAAATATAGGTCTTTGGTCCAAAAGTTTACATGAATGACATAAAAACTATGACAAAACCATATAGTAACAAAAGAGACTGTAAGCATATGCAATCTTAAAAAACTAGCAGACACAAAATAACCATCTATCTTCCTATATTGCATACTAATAGAGATAACAATTACATAACCAAGAGGCGGTACACAAGTCTATTGTCGTCGCAAAGGTACCTAGAGATGTTGAACCTTTTGAATTGGAGAGTAAAGCCTCAATTCTAGTGAGCCACATGGCCAAATCACAATGCTCCAAGGACATTTGCTTGATTCTTGCTAGAAGGATGCTTACCTGCAGTGAAATCTTGCTTTTATTGTCTTCCCTGTCATCCAAAGCCTTGCCCAGGAGTGCCTTAATGCGGCAATAGAGTTTTACTATGCGTAAATAATGATTTTGTTAGCCACAAGTGTGATCAGGGTCTGGACTCTAATCAACAGAGCAAGTGAGAATGTCATCATCCATGCAAGCATCTCTTTTATGCATAGCTTTAGTAGCAACTTGGTTGACTAAATGCTGAATGTTTTCAACAATAGTGTCTTGGTATCTATGCACAATAGATTGAGATTTGTTGCGATCCCAAGAGCTTCCTTCTCTCCTATGAGCGGAGCCTCATATGCAACGTAAGTGCTATTAGGGCATGGTGTTAAGAGCTAGTTGTTGAGGGACCAAGCTAGGATGATGATGTCAAACAGATGGAAAGGCTTCACCGAGAGGAGACAAGGCGGTGCAATAAGACATAGCTAGCCAACAATGAGGAGGAGCACATAAAGGTTCAAGAAGCCACCAAAAGAGTGAGGATGTCACGAAATGGTTACAGGGTTGAGCAACTAGACTCCCAGAACAAGTGAATTGCTTAGGAGAGCTAGTTGTGTGGGGAAAGGGATTAAGACGAAACATGTAGTGGAAACAAAAGACTTGTACATAGCAATGAGTTTACATAACAAACTGAATATCAAAGCAACCAGAGGTTGAGAGGAATAGATACCAGTAGCGATGGGAGACACTTGTGTGTTGACAAGGTGAGGCCTAAGTTGGTATAACCTAGTTTCCAAATTCCCTTCATTACAAGTGCACTACAAGTCCTCTCCCTTCACCACTTGCGAAGTTGCAACACCATGCAAGGGATGAGAGAGAGCCTTCAAGCCAATAGATTGTTGAGAGTTGTGAAATTTGGGGAGGTCAGGTCAAGAAGACCCAGTCTTGCCCCATTGGGAGCAAAGGAAACAACACCAAGGTGTTGAAGTCTGTGTTGAGGGGTGATGAATTTCCTTCAGTGAAGCTTACAATGTTATATGTGTGTGGGAGAAGCAACCCAGAGAAATTAATTAACTCACTCACACATGGTGAATGGGACTTGGGACTTGAAAATCTTAATACATACACCTCCATGTTTAAATGAGTGAGCCTGGTGGGGGGAGGGCTTGTTCAACCTTTCCCCCTCGAGGGGGCAAGGTGACAATGGAGGACCAAGCCCCTCTCCCCCTTCCCATGCTTGGCTTGATTGACGCCTTGATCAAAGCTAAATTTAATTAACAACCAAATTATTTTGTATATTAATATTACATGTTCATTACATTATACACATATTTCATAAAATTATAAAATACACCTCCTGTTCTAAAAAAAATAAAAAATAAAAATTTAACATCTCATTTTTAATTTAAAATATTTAAAAATAAGAATATCTATATTGAAATAATAATAACTTTTTTTTTTTAAGAAAACAATCATATTGTGTTAGAAGGCGCTCTCCAACCTAGCTGCGTCGGGAGGCGCTCTCCACACTAGTGGGTAAGAGATGTTGTAATGTCCTGTCCTACAAACATTTCGACTCGGTCAAAGTAAAATAAAATAAAAATAACCCTATGTTAAAATAAAAATTTTAGGTTATTATTTTGTTTTAATCAATTTTTGTTGGGTAGTTAAGGTAAATTTGAAATAAAAATAACCATATATTAAAACAAAAATTCTATGTTATTTTATTATTATTATTATTTGTTGGGTAGATAAGGTAAATTTGACTTGGTTAAGGTACTAGTTGTTTTTGAGCTCTATGTTTATGAGAACCTATGGTATTGCTCATGGTATTCATGTGGAATATAGTCTATTTAAAGGGGGGAATTAAACCATCCTAGATCCATCTTAACTCTGGATCTACAAAGCCCCAAGAGGGATCAAATATTTTTGCATCTTAAGAGATTTGATCCCTCTCCCCCTTCACAGATCTGAAGTTAAGATGGATCTAAACTGGTATGATAGAGATGTTCTAACATAATGTCCTATAAACATTTTTACTTTATCAAAATAAAATAAAAAATAATATTCATAGAAGATTTCCGAATGGAACTATGTATAGGATTAATATCCTTCCAATGTTTCAGGTGAACCCTCCACCCTTCATAAAGGACTAGAGATTATTGATTATTTATTATTAACAAATTAAATTATTTATTTAATTAGTATATATTTATTTTGTTTGTATTTTTGAGCTCAAGGTTTATGAGAACACATGGTATAAAATAAAAATAAGAAAATAAACCTGACTTGTGGAAGATTATATGGAATAGAAAGTATAGAATGCCATATTCTCAGAAGGAAAATTAAGAATCTTGGTAACCCCAAGAGTTATTTAATATGGAATTTAGCATCAATTAATAGAGATCTCATTAGAAACCACACCTTTTGGGAAATCCGAGATGGGAAGAGCGCCCTCTTGTGGCAAGACTCGTGGCAACAAAGAGCTAAGTTATTCAGTAGGCAGGACCTTGGGGACATTTTTCTTTTCATGAGTAGTTAGAGTTGTTCAACAGTGGCCCTCTCTAGATCCAACTTGGATATAGTGGAAAGGGCAATAGGATTGGATGAACCTTCCAACATCCAACCAATGGGAGAATATGGAAAAGGAGCTTCACTCCAGGAAAATTGCAAAACAAGAGGGCCATGATATATTAAGATGGGGCTAATCTACTAAAGGAACTTTCAACATCCAAGAAGCATACAAACTTGTAGCAACATAAAATCAAGAACACCTTAGTCCCATATGGAGGAAGATATGGATAAGGCACTTTTGGCCTAAGGTGGCTCACTTCTTGTGGTTGGTATGTCGTAGATGAATTCTTATCTGGATCCAACTCCATAAAAGAGGAGTCCAAGGGCCCTCACTTTGTAGCTTATGTGGCTTACAAAGTGAAGATATGGAGCACCTTCTGAATATATGTCCCTTTGCTGGCCAATTATGGAGAAATATAGGCCAACTCTTCGACCACCTAGATTGAGACCACAATAATATCAGAGATTCAATAGAAATGTGGAGAAAAGACATTTTCTCAAGCCCAATCTTGAATTGAGCTTGGAGTGTGGCATTAGGTTTTCTCCTTTGGGAAATCTGGAAAGAACGAAAAAGAAGGATTTTCAAGGGGCGATGACTCTCTCAGGAAGGAGTTTGGAATGGGATAATCCAGAACATATGGGAAACAATCCTACTAGAACATTGGCATCCATATGACTCGCAGGTTGCTCCTCATGAGGCTCGGATCCTAAGTATTTTGAATCTATCACCGCAAATGCTTGCTTCATCTTCTTGGAAGGTTTTGGTCTCCCCTAGCTCCTCTCCTTCCAACTTCTCAACTCCTCCTGTTGGATTCCTTAAACTTAACTTTAATGGGGCCTCTAAAGGAAACCTAGGGGATGCTGGGTACGAAGGTTTATTCAGAGACTCGCAGAACCAAGTAAAACTATTTTATGCCACTGATTGTGGCTATGCAAGCAATAATGAGGCATAATTTACCGTTGTAAAGCAAGGACTCCTCATATCTAAACAAGAAGGGTACAAAAGATTGGTGGTAGAAGGAGATTCTAACTTAGTCAATAAAATGGTTAAAAACTAAACCATGGCACACACTGGGAGAAACTTAGCCATAGTTGGCAGATGACTGGGCTAATACAAGATATAAGTGAGCTCCTTCCTTGTTTTGATTATATCATTTCCTCTCATGTTGAGAGAGCAGGAAATAAAGCAACAGTTTTTTTAACAAACTGGGGTTGCTTCAATATTGGCAGGACTCTAAAGTCTCCATGGTCCGTACAAAAATATGGTGAAGAGATGGATTCTTTGAGGCGGATACTGGATCAGGATGTTAACACCAACATCGATCCTAACTATGCTATGAATCAAGGTTCCCGATTAGGGTGTGTGCTGGCAGAAAGGAGCCTTTTGGATCTGGGCCATGAGTAATGTTAAAGCAATAAGGGATGGAGGGCGGCTTCACTACAACCCTCACACGTTTGGTGGGTATGGTAATGTGGCATCGCGCATGAAACCAGTTAATGCAGTAAGGACTGGTTAGAGCAACACCTTATCGCAAACATTTGGTGACAACCATCCCTCCTTCTCAGGTGATAGTTACCTTATTCTCAGTTCCAGTACCAGTTTAGTGTTCTTGGGTTGCTTAAGGTTGTTCGAGAGGGAGGCTTTCATGGTTTGTCACCCTGGTGTTCTCGGTTCCTCTCTCTACATGTCTAAAGTCATCGAGTATGTTATTTCTCTTTTCCCTTCTTATCATTCACTCCTTGCAACCAATACTCCTATGTCAATTTGATGGGGAAGTTTATATAATTTGGAGCCAATAAGAAAATGGAAACTCTACTGAGAATTCTAGAAGGAACCCTCCGTGTTCTCGGTTTCTTTTGAATATTACTATCTCACATGGGGATGTATTGAATTTCTCTAGCATGGAGTTTTTATATGTCGCATGTATGGATGTTTGTGCTTGTTGTTTGTTCCATTCACTGTCTCTAAAAGTTTGTAAGATTCAGGGTTTCTTGCGTCTGGTTCCTCTCATTTTACTTCAGTGTCTGGTCTTAAGAGGGCTCGAGGAGCCTGGGTTTGTTTTTTAGGCCTTTGGCGACATACCCATCTCATTCTCAGGTCAATTGCTGGGTTCATACCTAATGATCAATAATCTATGCCTTTATGATGTGATAACTTTCTAGGTATTCAATTACAGTTTGATTGTCGGGACCTCAAGTTGTTTGATTGCTTCAAGCTTGAGGTCTGGGCAATCTATTATAGGGTTTTTCATTCTCATACAGGTTTTTCGAGTGGCAAAATGGTTCATCCTTCTTTTGGTTTAGGCTCCTCTGCAAGAGGCACTCGAGGCCGTGGAAGTAATGTCGAGAAGCGAGGCAAAAATAGTCAAGCCCAACCTCATCATGCGTGGGGTAGGGCCGCAAATCGGCCTAAGGGCTAATCCGTGATTCTGCCCAGTCCTATCAGACAGGCACCCCATCGTAGGTCCGTCAACTTATCTAAAATTGGGAGACAAAACTTAAACATCAGGCGGATGTTGAGATTCAATTGGAAGATTGGAGAGACCTGGTTCTAGACCCTAACCACTCTTGAGGCCGTACTCCTCAATACAAGCAGATTGTTCACCTCTACTCGTTAATGAAGAACATTGTCACCAAAGCCATAATGAACCCTCCACCTGGCTCATTCAAGTCTGATGATGGTCTTCAGGAAATTCAAAAAGAATTTCAACTTATTCAATTTCAAATCCAACAACAAAATGTTTGTTTCAACCGCATTAAGAAACACATTCCTTGTCTTCCCCAGCCTGAATTATTTGGTTCAAGGGTGAAAGATCCAACTCCCTTGGATTCCTCCGATGAATAGTAGTATGCTTGGCTTTGTTTCTATTTTAAAATTTTGTTAACACTATATGACAAATCTGCCATCTATGATATTTTGTTTTGGATACTTAGATCTTAGAAGGATTCAAGGCATTTAGTCATACAAGGCACTGTTAGACAAACTTAAACATTTATGTTTTTGGATGACTTATAATGCTATTCGATGGCCAACAAACATGGCTTCCCTTGGTCATGTGGATGCCACTGAACCACCTGAATTATGGTTGTAACCTACTTTTTGAAGAATATGAATGAAAAGGTCTAGCCAAACTTACCAAAAAAGAAAAGAAAATAAAAATAATTAAGAAAAGTCTTTCGGTAGAAATCAAATAAGAGAAATTTTTGGCCAACCCGTTTCCAACCAACATGTGTGGTTCATCATTAAGACTAGATGATGAACTGCACCTGTTGGTTCGAAAAGCGTCGGCCAAAAATTTCTCTTATGTGATTTCTACCAAAAGACTTTTCTTAATTCATTATGGATCAGATAGCCTGAATTCAGAAAATAAAAATAATGTTAAAATAAAAATGACTTCATGGTTTTCACCCATGAGATTGACATGCAGTACAAGAACCCATAGTATTGACCCATAGTATTCATGTGAAATATAACCAATTTAAATAGGGAAATTAAACCAACCGAGATCCATCTTAACTCTACATCTACTAAACGCCAATAAAAATCAATTCTCTTGAGATGCAAACTTCTTCTAGAGTAAAAAAAAATTTCATTCATCTAAATTCTTGTAAATTGAAAAAATAAAATAAATTTAAAATTGGTAATACACTGAGCTAGGAAGAAAGAAAAATTACTATATTGAAGTGTTTAATCCCACTCATAATCATCAACCAAAAGCATACATAGAAGCCAATATCTCTTGGAGAACCAAAATTCTTATTGCTCAGTTAATCACTAATTCTCATCCACTCCGTTGTGAAACAGGGCACTGGAAAAGGCCAAGGAAGTGTGGGAGGAAAGGGTATGCATTTTTGTTCTTTCGGAAAAGTGGAAACAGAAAAACATTTCATTTTAGAATATGAGGCCTTCAAAAACAACAGAGAAAGTTATGCAGATATGCTAGCAGCTAGCTCTTGGGATAATCTATTTAGCGAGGGGTTTGTTGAGAAGCTGAGAGAATTTATTGTGAAGCTTCACAAAAAAAACCAAATACATCACGCAGATGAAGAAGCAATCTGTTCTATACACGATCTTTAGCCTCGTGAACTTTAAAATAATTTCTTTCTTTCTTCTTTCTCTATACAACTTAATAAAAAAAAAATTCTACAGAAAACTTAGTTTAGAAAATATCTTTTAAAATGGCGCAACATAAATGGCATTCACTAAAAATGACGCAACTCAGGCTGGTTTACCGAAAAATGGCCTTGCTAAAAATTACGTCGAATCTGCATGGAATCAAGTGCATCGACAAGATTGACCAATTGACTTCCCTGTAGCCTAAAGTTCCCTTCCATTTTCAGCCAGGAAATTGGACTTAGATCTGATTTGACACAAATGAAGTGCTTTTCTATTCCTTCATCCCTTGACTTTGAAGCCCAATTCAGGGTAGGCTTCCTCTTCGGCCTTTGGACTCATTTCCTTGAAAATTTACCATCGACATCTGCTACGCTACACTGTCGTTTGGCTTTTGGATGCATAGCGCCGAACCCAATGCGGAATTCAAGAGCGGGTTACAGGTGAACGGCAGATTTGATGTTATATTGTGTACTGGGATTTGAGGTTTCAAAGATTTCAATGGACAGCAAAATTGATTGGGAATTCGAAGCCTATCCCGAGGTTGGTGACCTTGCTATGGTGCCCGTCTTCGCTGTTATGTTTCCAGTGGCCCGCTTCTTGCTTGACAGATTACTATTTGAGGTAACTTAATTAAGTTTTTCTGGTTTACGTCGTTATAGTTAATCGATTCAAAATCAGGAATTGAACACGGAATCCTTTAAGGTCCATGGCATTCTTCTGTTTTCAATGTTGATGTTGCTCTTGCTTCGTTTTGGGGTGGCCATGGCTATTCTTTTATTGATTTTGCATTCATTTGTGCTATAAAAAATGACCTTTTATCTCCGTGTTAGTAGGATTCGTACCTGTCATTGGCAATTGGTGTTGAAGTATTTTTTAACAGAGATAAAACATTTTGTACGGATGAAACATAAGTAAAACATTCTATACCGATTACACAATTAAGGTATTGTCACCCATGTCTGTACGTGTAGGTGTTTTACATTTGGTATCTAAATCCTGATGGTTTCTTTTCCTATACTTTTAGGCCCTCCCAAAAATTGGACTCAGACCAAGGTCAAGGATGTTCTCCTTAAAACACAAGCCAAATAGAAAGCTCTAGGATTGGCATCGGATTCCACACAATTTTCATGTGGGTTCAGGGCACAACAACATTATAATCTTCAACCCATTTCCTATGGTCGTACACAATTTTCTAGTATGAGGGCTCAAACGGATTTTTGTTTGGAACTTCCAGCACATCTGGGCATCCATTATGTGGATAATGTTAATAATCTCACTGCATGAACCATCACACTTGGAGGAGGTACAAATATTATATCCTCCAGACGTACTCCAGTAATACAGGCTCCTCTCTCACAGGATTTGCTTCTCGACACCTGAACTAGAACAACATGCACCAAGCAAATCACAACATTTCTAGTCAGTTGACAAGGATCCCTGTCCTCTCAAAGTCAAATAGATCCCCAACTAACATTTTAAACATACTTCTCACATTTAAAAAAAAGGGACAATTTCTTCAAAGTACGGAGGGGTGGTGTGTATATTGATAGATATTGTAATTATGTTGGATACGGTTAATTACTCTTTTAATTCCTCAGGCAACATGAAGACGACCTTGCATAGAGTATTTGGAATTTTGTTATTATTTTAATATTCTTGGATGGTTCAGGATTGCCAAGTTTTTTTCTTTTAATATAAAGATGCTTTGAGTCCCATATCGTAATGCAAGTGAGCGTTTTTAATCATTTTTGTCTCACTTTGTGCTTTACTATTTGTGTTTATTCTCATCCATATCACACAAAGACATATGATATAATGTGAAATTTCAAGTTATATTCACCATTTTGTTGTCATTGTACTGTATGAACTGAAAACTGAAATTGGACTACAGTAAGTGTCCTAGCATATGAGAGGAATTAGAAAGACTGGGAACATATAATTAATACAATAAAGTGAAAATACATCATGTATCTAGGTTGCGTAGCTAGAAAATTGATGAGTATTGTGACTAAGTATCTAGATGTCCTGGTGGATGGAAGTTAACGGATATGAGGTCTTTAAAGTTTATGGGATGAATGGTTAGGGAAAAGCCAAAAAGCCCTCTTGACGCTGTATAAAGGAAGTCAGTATTCGGTAAATAAAAAACCTAATGGTGACTGAAAAATTAATGGAGTTATTCAGATGTAGAATGGAATGAGTCCTATGTAACCTAGGTTTTATTGACGAGTGCCAGAATGAGGGAAAGACACTTGATTTTGGATTAGAGATTGGATTACAATAGTTGGTCATCTGCCAGAGTGAGGAAGTCAGTATTCGGTAGATAAAAAACCCAATGGTGACTGAAAAAGTTGATGAAGTTATTCAGTGGTAGAATGGAATGAGTCCTGTGTAACCTAGGTTTTATTGTGGAGTGCCAGAATGAGGGCAAGGCACTTGATTTTGGATTAGAGATTGGATTACAATTCTCATCTAAAAGGGGCGGGGGTTGATGTCCAACTATTTAATCAGATGACCAACATGTCAAACTATTTAGTTGTATTCATATGACCAACTATTTAATATTACGACTTTGGTGTCCTCTTCATCTACCACAACCTTGAATTTTGCTAGCTGCCTGAGAATATATTTCAGGTTGTTTATGTGGCTAGACATAATGACTTCAACTGATATATTAAAAATGAATAATTGTAGCTTTAGAGAAAACTTTGCATTCATTCATTGTTAAAATTGGCAACTAGGGCCAAATTGTTGGGTTGTGTTATATCCTTTCCACGACTAGCCCATGTAGTTAACTGGGGGGTTGGAAGGGGGACGGAGCCCCCCGTTCGTTGCGCCGATTGCATAGTGGAAGGAGTCACAGGGGGTTTGAGGGGTGTAGGTAACCCCTCTCTATGGGGTTCGAGGCAGCGCCCCAAAAGATTTCGTTTTTGGACCCTATGTTAGGTTGGCCAGACCTACCTATGGTTTTGTGCATGATTTTTTGCACATGGTTTTGGACGCGATGGTTTTCGGTTCATGGTTTTTGTTAAAATTGGCAACTAGGGCCAAACTCCATGTGGATCACTTTATTTATGGCTTTTGATATTTTTCCTAGATTTCTCTCATTGAGAGGTGTAGGATTGATCTAAATATCATCCGATTCTGACAAGTATTTATGGAGATATGAATTTATTTTGGTTATAGACAAATTGTCAAGGTCGGCTAGCAAACTTCTGTAGGATCAGAAGCCCAACAGTCACGTCTATTCACCCTCAACATTTGCATATAAATACAATGAGCCTTCTCCTCATTTGGACAATTCATTCACTCATCTTCTCTCTCTCTCTCCTACGCATAAAAGGAGCCTCTCTCTTTCTCACACGTGTCGCTGAAAGGAAGACGCAGAAAGAAGAACGCTAAGGCAGTAGGTCATCTCTTTGACTAGCGTTGACCATTCAGAAGTGTAGATTGGGTGTGGTTGCCTCTCCTAGGCAGGCCGCAAATTTTGGCACGAAAACCGAGGTGATCTGACCTCTAGTTTAATCGGTGTTGACTGCCCTAGTTTAGGGCTGCAAGTTGACTTTAGAAATCTGCAAACTGATTGTACTTTTGGGGCTGTTCAAGGGCTATTTTTTTAGGCTGTTTGAGGACAAGTTGACCAGAAATTGACCAAGCATTTTAGAGGTCAATTTCAACTAGTTTGACCAAGTTTGACTTTGCTGATCTAGGGTTTGCTGCTGCTGATATAAAATAACAAAACTCACATATTGTACTATTGCTCTCTGCTAAACTATTGAAGATAAAAGAAGATTTGATCAAAGGGTTTTCCCGCGTTGGGGTTTGTCTCTGGCTAGCCGCCACATCTTGTGTCTCTTGTCTTGGCTTGTTTTCTGTTGATCATTTAATGTTCTATCTGCACTTTACTTAATGTATATGTGATTGCTCATCTGTGGGTAATAAGAAGAAAAATCAGTAAACTGCTCTAAGCATAGAACATACCATAATTTAACATGGTATCAGCACTGAGGTGAAGACAAAGCCCAAGCAAAAGCAAGAGCAATCACCGAAGAGAAGGTTGGCAAGGCTATCTTAAAGAAATCATGAGATCCTCAACACACTTCCCTGCTGAAGACAAACTCCGTGAGAAGTCTGATTATCACGGATGGAAGATGTCTCTCGATCTAACATTAGAAGAATAGGAAGTGTTGGACCATGTGAGAGGCAGAATTGTTGAGCCTCCATCAAATGCATCGGCTGCTGCTAGGAACAAATGGACCAAGGGAGAAGTCAAAGCAAGGAAGATCATCTGGGACTCTATCGGCAAGTGCTTGGTGGCCTATGTTTCCGAGCTGAACACCTCCAAGGAAATCTACGATAGACTGGTGAGTTTATTTATAATTAATAATGCAAATCAAGTCTTGTTTCTTAGAAATAAGCTGAAAGAAATTAAGAAGGGAAAAGATGAGAGTATGCAAGCATATTTCTTAAGGATCACCGAGATCAAGAACGATCTCCTATCTATTGGGGAAGTAATTCCTGAGAGGGAAATGACACTCACAACTCTTGGAGGACTGCCATCTAAATGGTATATATTTAGGACTACTCTTCTCAACAATAACGTAATTCCTGGATTTGAGGAACTAATGGCTAGATGCATTCAAGAAGAAACGAGGATGGAAGAGCAAGAAATGCCCATACTTAAAGGTCACCCCTCTTCCTTTTCTTCTCATACTAAAAGAAGAAACAATTCCAGGGCTAAATTCAAAGGAAACGCTGAACCAAAGGGTGGAAGAAAAGGACGATGTTACAATTGCAATAAAACGGGTCACTATGCAAGGGAGTGCCCTGATAAAAGGGACTCACATCGGGACGATGATCAAAATCCCTCTCAAGGCAATCAAAGGAATGGTAGGTCAAATGGCAGAGGTAAAAGAAGTGCCGGAAATCAAGGAAGAGGACAAACATTCAAGAAGGCAAGAAATTCCAGGTATGAATCTAACACTGTTAATATTTAAACAAGATGAATATTATCTACCAGCAGCTCTATCTACTACTGCTCTCCCGGACTCGCTGGGAAATTGGCTTATTGATAGTGGAGCCTCAAGGCACTTCACTGGTTACAAAGAAGCTCTCTATAATCTGATAGAGAAGGAAACCAACCTGGAAATTATTCTTGGATATAATTCAAAATATCCCATGAAAGGCGTAGGAAATGTCACTCTTCAATTGAATCAGGGTAATACCATCCACTTACAAGATGTATTATATGTACCTGATCTAAAAAAGAACCTGCTGTCCATTTCGGAAATGGAACACAAAGGCTACAAGGTGGCCTTCTGCGATGGCAAGGTACGTGTATGGAAAAAGAACTTTAAAGATGCTTTTACTCTTGGGTTTTGAGTTGATTCATTATATCAGGTCGGAGGAAGTCAGCTGGGTGTCATGTCTTGTGACACATCTCTTCAGTCCGAACTATGGCATCGGAGGTTTGCTCACCTTCATTATAAAGCTCTACCCGATGTAAGAAAAATGGTGACCAGGATGCCCGAGTTCAAATTAGAGCAAGAAGGTGTTTGTCCAGGATGTGCCAAAGGGAAGCTCAAAAGGGGACCATTCCCCTCAAGCCAAAGCAAGACCTCTGATACATTGCAGTTGGTTCACTCAGACATATCTAGTATGATGCCTGTGAACTCCTTGGGAGGATATTTATATTACCTCACTTTTACAGATGATTATTCTCGCAAGA
>APFE030697595.1:92596-115705 GCA_000404065.3 Pinus taeda
AGGATAGACTGTGACAGCCAAAGTGCAATTTTCTTGGCAAAGAACCCTGCTTATCATTCAAAGACAAAACACATTGATGTTCAGTATCACTTTGTGAAGGATATGATAGAAGACAAAAAGGTATTGCTGGTAAAGGTAGACACTTTGAAGAATACTGTAGATGCATTGACAAAATCTGTGAACTCTGAGAAGTTCTCTTGGTGTAGAGAAACAATGGGCATTGCAGGGCTATATAAATGACTAAGCTCTCTTGTGGAAAGAAAACAACAAGTGGGAGAATGTTGGGTTGTGCTATATTCTTTCCACGACTAGCCCACGTAGTTAACCGGGGGGTTAGAGGGGTGGCGGAACCCCCCATTCGTCGATTGCGCAGCGGGGTGGGTAGCCCCCCCTTTGGGGTCCGGGGCAACACCCTGGGGAATCTTATTTTGGACTCTATATTAGGTTGGGCGGACCTACCTATGGTTTTGTGCATAGTTTTGGCACATGGTTTTGGACGTGATAGTTTTCAGTCCATGGTTTTGAACGCGATGGTTTTTCGGTCCATGGTATTGGATGCTGCGACATGTATAAATATGTATTGTAACATTGAAAGGAACATAATGAGAAATCAAGCTGGTAGTCCTGGTTTTGGGATCCAGGGGAAAATCTTTGTGTATATGTGTTTTATGTGTTATGCTCTCGCATTGTTTATTTTCTGTGTTTTAGAATTCGTATGCAGGTAATTTCTATACAGGGTTAAAACCTCCTTTGAGGAAATGTGGACTGCCTGTACTCAAGAAGAAGCATGTCTTGTATAAGTAGGTGGAAAGCAAGAATATGAAGAGAACACCTCCTCAAATACCTATTCTGCTCATTTTAAGAAGAATGGAGGAAATAAGAAGTTTAAAGGGTCAAAGAAAAATTATCATGGGAAGATTGACCTTTCTAAAATAGAATGCTATCATTTTCACGAGATGGGACGCTATAAGAACCAATGTCCCGAGAATAGAACAAGAAGAGAGAAAGAGACCAAGCTACAATTGCAGTTGATGATGTTCCACCAAAGAAGACCAAAATTTAGGAGTTTGAGGCCAAAGACTTATTGTATTGAGTCTTTAGGGATGTTATCCCTTATATATCCTTTTGTTTATAGTATAGGTTATTATTTTAGGCCATAGATCTAATATGTTTTGATAAGAAAATTCTTAAGTTGTTTTAAATAAGTTGAAGAAATCCCTCACAGTGGTTGGATTGATGTAAAGTTAAGAGGGAGCTTCTATTTTTCTCATAATATAAGTATCCTGTTCTTTATTTCTTTTACATTATTGTTGATTTCCTCTATAAATCTAGCTTATTTTTGTTGCTTGATTATAATCCTTTCTCTTATTTTCCTTGGAAGAAAGGTTCGCAGGTATACTCTAAGGAATGCTTGTAATAAGGATTATAGGTAGATTTAGAGGGAGACTCCAAAGGAAAACTTGAACCTTGAAAGAAGCTTTGTTTGTAGAAGAAGCCTTTCAAGAGGAAACCCTACAAGGTTTATAATAGAAGTAACTCAATATATGTTTAAGATTACAAGATATGTAGCAGGACTTCATCATAAAAGAAGGTACAATCATTTTGTCTTTAAAATTTGCTTTATATTAATAACTCTCTCATTTCTAGGGTTTTGCTATAGAGTCATGAAGATTCTTATATTGTTAGGGTATTTGATTTCTAAGATTAAATCAACCCTTGTAATAACTATTTCTTGCTATTTGTTCATTTTGGTAAAACCCTAGTCTTTTTATTTTTAGGGTTTTTTGATGATATCTAGGGCATACAACAAAACCCTAACTTTTTAGGGTTTGTTGATAATGTCTAGTGTTTATGACAAAATCCTAGTAGAGGTTGATATAAGATCCTAGGGCATGAAAGTGGAACCCTAGGTGTAAATGCTTCCGCTATGGTTGAAACCCTAACATAGTTTAAGTTGTTGGATATCTAAGGTTTAATATTAAAGTTAAAGTTAATTTCATGCTCTTGTACATATATATTTGTGTGCTTGGTTGTACTTGTTGATGAGATTTGCAGGTACATAGTTTTCAAGATGTTGTAAAGATGTATGTTTACCTCATACTTGATGTTGACTTTATGATGATGTTGAAGATGTATGCCCACCTCATACTTGATGATGACTTTTTAACATGATGGAAAGAGGGCCCTGCAAGAACCCTAATGACATTGAAGTTTACATTGATGATTGAAAGCTGACCTTATTTCCATATGAATATAAAGAATGATGTTCCTGAATGTCGAAGTTCCTCGATTATATGATGATGTAAAAGAAAGAGCTTGTGTTGTTGGTAGAATATAGTTGTTAATGATGGACTTATCTCCCTAAGTTGAGAGGGAGCTTGGATGTATTTATTTTATGAAGGAAAGTGTATATCCTATATAGTTGAGAGGGAGGATATGATTCTCTGCTTCATGTGTCATGCAGTTGTACGTCTAGTGAACGACATGAGGAAAGAGTGAGATTGAAGAATGGCTAAAGCACTACTGATGGTTATTCATGTTTGATGAAGTCGTGAACAAGAGTCAGTTGTTTTGAGAAGTGTTGAAGCTGAGTTTGGTGCTGCTTGAGAAGTTGGAAAAGGAAGCTTCAGTCAAATTTTGTTTGGATATTGTGATAACCTAAGTAGCATCAATATGGTTGAGGTGTCCAGATTTTATGCTAGTAGATTGAAAGTAAGAACCAATGTATTGGAAGTTTGATACTAGTTGGGGTCATCGAGCTACACTATGTTCTAATGGATGAACAAGTAGCTGATGTGTTGATCTCTCCCTGAGAAGTTTGAGTATTGGATAAAGCATGCTTGGATTGATGGATATCTCTAATTTGGTTGAGAGGGAGAGGTGAGTACCTTAGGCTGTGTGCCCATATGATGGTACTTGGGAGGACATCTTGGCTTGGTTGGCATTGAGATCTCAGTTATAGTTTGGCCTTGATGATGTCTAGATCCCTGTGTGGGAGGGTATCTTGGTCTTGATGATATGGAGCTCCGTTTTAGTGTTGATATCTTGACCTTGATGATACCTAGATCCCTGTGAGGGTTGGTGTCTTGGCATGGAGGCCTAGATGGTATGTATATCCAGTTGGATTGATACCAGGGCTATAGCCTGAGGGTACCTATAGTGGCAAGTTGCCTTGATGACACCTTAGTCTCTATTGTGTTGGAGTCTTGGCAGGTAGCCTTGATGACACTTGTTTGATACCTTGGCAGTTTTTGGCCTTGATGGTATCTAGCATTGAATATGCTGTTGTACTCTTCGTGGAACACTTCAAATTGAGGTCATCCTTGTACTGATTGAACAATTATGAATATCTCCATAGTTAAGAGGGAGTGTTGAAAATGTAACTAGTATTGGTCTTCATAATTGTTATCTAGCTCATGACATGATGTAATTCATATGTATTTGTTAATAGAAGAAAAGAAAATTACTGAAAAGATGAAAAGAAAATTTATTTTTATAAAGCATGGGTTTCATGCTTATTCTATTATGTTTCTAGGTCTAAGCACCCATTGTGTGCTCGTAGGGTTCAGTAATGAGTCATTGTCCTTGTCATTATGTAATAAACCCTTCTTGGGTTTTTTATATCAAGAAACAAATTTGTATTTGTGTTAAAATTGTAAGTTTACCCTCCTTCACCAAGTCGGCCTCAACTCCCATAAAGTCGGCCTCATGAAGGGAACTCGATCTCACAAGAAGACTATATATAAGCAATGTTGAGAATCCAAGCAAGACAAGTTCAATTTGCAATCCTTAGAAGTGAGAAGACAAGAAAGAAGGAATGAAAAAGGCTTGAGGAAGAAGGAAAAACCCTAGCAAAGGAAAGAAAGCAATTTTCTCTTCTTTCTAGGCCACACATATGAAGATTCTGAGTTGCAGGAGGGGCTGAGAATTGTAGGTCTACAGTAAAGGCCAGAACTTTGATGCAAGAGGCCGAAATTTGTGATTGAAGCAATATAGAAGAGGGTTGATTCTTGTTAACTAGAAGTTGAGTTTTGGTATCTTAAAATGGCTTTCTTGGGATAGAAGAGGGTTGATTCTTGTTAACTAGAAGCTGAGTTTTGTTATCTTGAAAGGGCTTTCTTGGGGGGTTGACAAAGGCCAAAATTTTGATGCAAGAGGCTGAAATTTGTGATTGATGCAATATAGAAGAGGGTTCATTCTTGTTAACTAGAAGCTGAGTTTTGTTATCTTAAAAGGGCTTTCTTGGGATAGAAGAGGGTTGATTCTTGTTAACTAGAAGCTGAGTTTTGTTATCTTGAAAGGGCTTTCTTGGGAGGTTGACTTGGTGGATTGGAGGAGGTCTTATTGTAGGTCAAAGGGTCTTGGTTGTCTCATTTGATTTGGTTCTTCAAGAAGAGACGAGAATTTTTGGGTTTTCCCCTAGAAGAGGGGTTTCGCCCTGGCTGAGAGCCTACATCTTGTGTCCTTTTTGTTTTGATCTTCATGCACTTATGTTTTGGTAATTGCTTGATGATAAAAAGATAAAAGAAGACATAAAAGAAGATAATAAGAATACAAATACATCACAAGTAATTATCAAAATAAGAAAATCTTTTTGCCTTTCTGATTTTCTAACAAGAGGGAGTCTGCCCCAAGGAATATGGGGAGAGACCCATTTTGGTTAGAACGACCTTTCTAGGTTGATTGCATTCCCAATCTTTGGAGGACCAAGGAAGAGACAAAATTGTTTCCCTTATTTTATTTATGATAGCTTGCCACATAAAGTATGCGGAGGCCATGATATTCTTAAATGTTCGTCTGTTATGCTCCTTCCAAATATCCCATAGGATGAATCCATGGATGAGTTGCCATGCTCTATTGGCAATGGGATTAGTAAAAGGGGAGTCACGCCGAAATTGTAGAGTGGAGAGGACATTATTTTGTATTCTATTAGTTTGTCGAAAGAGCACAACAAGGTGGTCCCAGATAGAAGCAGAGAAGCTAAAACTACTTTGAAGATGATTGGCATTTTCTGAATTGGAGAAACAAAGAACATAGATTGAGGGGCTCTGCAAACCAGGACTTTGAAGCTTGTCCCATGTCAAAGTTTTGTTCAATAATAGAAGCCACAAAAAAAGAGCAATTATGAGCCATTGTTTGAGATTCCATATTTTATGCGATTTGCCTTGATCATCCTCATTGATGTTTCTTATGAGAGAACTGCAAGCTTCATAGACATTAAAATCGCCGGAAGGACAATAACCCCAACGAAGAATATCATTTCCCTCTTTAATCACAATTCTCTATTTGCTAATTCTTGCTTGATAATTGTTATTTCTTGCATGACTTCCAATTGTACCATTTGGAATTGTAGGGGGATGAGTCCCAGTTTTGTGTAACTAAGGTTTGACAACTAGATAAGAGGGAGTCTCTGTTTGGGCGGAGTTGTTCATTCTAATCTAATTTTGGACACTGATGCCATGAGTCATCCCAAAACAATGCATTGTTCCTATTTCTGATTTCCCAAAAACAATGCTCTTGGACAAGATGTTTGTTGCTCCAAGCAACATTTTAGATACGAGAACCCTTGATGTTGCTTGTCATTTTGATGGGCTGAGATTCCTGGGTATCAGGGGAATACATACGTTTCCACATTTTGCTGCATAAATTCTCAGGGTTTTTGATCCATCTCCACTAGGTTTTAGCACTTAAGGCTCTATTGAGTATCTCTGGGTCATAGAGACCAAGGACTCCTTTTTTCGGATGACAAATTTTGTACCATGCAACTAGAGACCATTTTTGGTCTCTTTAGGTTCCCCCTTTAGAGGAAGTTGCGTTGAATATTTTTGATATTGTTTAGGATGGTTTTTGGGGCTGCCATTGTTGAGAGAAGATAGGTGGGGAGGGATTGTGTAGTAACCTAGGAAATTTTTTTGCCCTAGGGTTTCAGAAACTAGGGTTTGTGGTGAGACAAATAAACCATTTAGTAGTACAGTATAATATGATCCACAATAATCTAACAACAATACAACCTAACTTGTTCATTCAATAAAAAATAACACTGTTCATCCAATCAACAATAACACTGTTCAACCAATCAACAATATTATTGTTCATCCAATCAACAACTAATCAACAACAAATTTCCAAGTCCACAGAATGTAGCCAATGAACAATTCTACCAAAGTTCAGGACTGCATGTATAAATCCGCAGACTACAGCTAGTGTTTCTTACAAATTCTAACCGACAGACTTAAAGGGGTACCCTTAGACCGAAATCTACTATAGAAAGATCAATATCGAATGTAAGATTTGTTGTTTCCCCTTTTAAACCATCCCAGGAACTCATTTGTAGCCTGCCTCAAGATCGATACTATCTCCGGGGGGGTTCCGATCTACCCAATCTCCAATCAAGCTCCAAACAATCTTCTAAGTAAGTTTGACTCTTTCAGGATACCTCTGTTCTGCGTAGAACTCATCAATTGCCTTTTCTTTACTATTCAACCTTAAGAGATATGACGTCCAACTCTAAGGGTTTTGGCCTACTATAGAATGGTTTGAACTAACAAGGATTTAGGCCTTAGAAAGGTTGTGAATGTTTCACTGCCTAGAGCTTTAATTTGACCTTAGGAATTTCTTCTAGCTCAGGAATACTTCACTTTATTAGCCTCAGGGATTGCGGCTTGCTTCAGACATGTTTCCACAAAGATTTGGCCACCAGAACTACAATCTGTCCAAACAATTAGCCTTTGAAGAATTCGTCCAACCTCGTAGATATGCCTTAAGATGCCTTGTTGTTCCTTGGATGATGAATTTCCTTGTTGCCAGAACAAGTAGAAACATAAAATAAAACTAACTAGTGTTAAATCTTTCACCATTGAAATTAGTAGAAGAGAAGGGGTCTTAGAACCCTCAGAGCTCCAACCTAAGAAATCAGGGGATTTGTGTTGAGAAATCTAGGGCATTAGCATTAGGTGATTTCTCTTCAATTAGTGACTGCTTGTGAATGTTTTTTACTTCTTTAGATTAGGATCTTCTTCTTCTTAGTTTATTAGTGTTCTTCTTCATCAAATAGTAACCAATGCATGAACATAAATAAACAAGAGACGCAAAATGTAGGCTATCTACCAGGGCCAAAACCTCTCACTCTTTGAGAGGAAAACACACACAAATTCTTCTTATAGAGATTCTAATTGACGAATACCAAGACCTAGACCCTTGACCTATTAGCCACTCCAAGACCAAGACACTAGTTCTCTGTCTTCTCTTCTTTTCTCCTTCTTGATTCCTCTTCCTCTTCAACCTTCTTAATCTTGAGATCATCTCCTCAACGAGCTGTAGATACACACTAGAGATGGCACTGAGACATGTCAATGTAGTGTCACCAAAATGTGACTGTTGTAGCAGCACTGAAATACTATGATAGATCCCAGAACAATAGCTTCTTCTTCAAAGCACCACACAACGGTCTTCCTCTGTTGTAACCTTGAGACCCTTATCTCATGAAACAAATCTTTTGTTGAGCCCTAAAAGGACCCTCACTGCTCCTCCATCGATTATCTGAGTTCCATCTTTGCATCCGACTTTTATCTCTTCCTTTTGCTGTGACTATGATTTGAATCTTAGAGAGGTCTAAGCCTTACTTACTGTGATTAACCTTAAGCACAAACTTGTTGTCCCTCCCTTACCCATCCAAAAATCTCAGCGATGTCACTGAACTATTGACTGTACTTCATCACCGAAATTTTAGAAGAATCCGAACTTCTGTGTTGTGATAATGCAGAGACCTTGCCCACCTATTTATAGTGGTTTGTCCCATATAATAAGCTGAACTATGTGAAAATTCCTATCCTCAAGGAACCCCTACTACAACAAAAACTCAAGTTACTTCTCCTACTTGATTTTAGTATACATTATCAAGTTATTTTCTGAATACTGAAGTAAGTTAATTCTGCAGCCCACACTACTTTAATATTTGATTACATGAAACAAAAAACTGAGCAAAGAACAAGATACATAGGACAACAATTTTTGGACAAAATAGTCCTTGGAAAAACCCAATACGGGAAAACTAGTGCAACAACTCTGACGATTTTCTATTATTAAGCAGTAATTCTGAATACAATGCTGGATGCCCTCTCGACAATCCAGTGACAGAGAAAATACAATGGCGGAAAACTGAGTGAGTTTTACCTCACTTCACCAGGCAGATTCCGGCTAATCTGACAACAAAATTGGCTAACCTCGGCTATCTCTACGTTGGCCCAGAGTAGGCCCTACGTCAGCCTTACAGGTTCTGCGTCGGCTCTGTGCTGTCTCTTCTGCCTACTACGTCAACCTTCCCGACTGTTCCTATAATTCCTTGGTGGTTCCGAATTTCTGCGTGAGGGCAGCTACTGCTTCTGCGCTGGCCCTTCTGGCTCTGCGTCAGGCCTGTGTGGGCCCAGATTGGCTCAACGTTAGTCCTTCTAGTTGCGAGGCTGCCTCCACTAGCTTCTCTCAGCCTCTCTGTCAATACTCCTGAACTATCCCTGCCCCTCTCCTGCAGGATGATCACCTAGTTCGAATTTCTCAGCTTCCTAGCCCTAGAAATCGAACTCCAGATCAATTCGTTATCTCCGTGTGTGTTTCTAAATGAACTCCAAGCCTCCTTATACTTTTCTCCTTTAGACTTCAATGACTGAGATTAAGTCTCTAATCAACAGCTAAGATTAAAACTTGACTTGATCCGCGTTCTAGATCATTCTCACCCATATTTTGATTAATACCCATTAATACTTTAATTTTCCTAAGTTTAGACTTAGGAACCCCATTAAAAATATTAATTATTTTAATAAATACAATATGGGTGGAATTTCACCAAACGGTTTCCGGGTTCTTTAGAACTCATGTGCCTTGGCCTCTCCACCAATTTTCATGGATAGAGCACATCTGATGCTACCAAAACCTAACACTCCCTCTTAGCGAGGAATGTTCTCTAGCAACGATGTCCCACTGGATGCTGCTCTGTTTTGAAGCATCTCCTTTCCGCACTATTGTTGCCACCAACACTGTGTTGTTGCTGCAACTGTACTGCTTCCCATGACACTGCCACTGCCACTGTTGCATCTGTATTACAACTCCCTCTCAGATGCTGCATCTGCTATGCTGCTAGCACTGCCACTGCTAACACTGCATTCGTACTGCAACTCAATTGTTGAGAGAAGCAACTGAAAAACATCCAAAATTACTGAACTTAACTGTGTTCAGTGCAATACCATGAATGTTGGGAATCTCACTGCTACTAGTCTCTGACCCTCTGAATCTTTTGCGTTGCTGCTGACTTCTGTGTTGTGCCATCTGCACTGCTTCCAACCTTGCTCTGCGCTGATCAGTCTCTGGTTTCAGGCTACTGCATCTGTCTCTCCAAACAATCCACTGCATCATCTGCCACTAAGTCCATCTCGCTATTGCTGAATCTCAGGCTCCCGTAGCAAGGAATTGATCTAAGAGGTGGACTCCTCAAGGATTCTGCCCACATGTAGTCCTTCTAACTACAGTTCAATATCGCCCCATTTCCCTCCTGGAGATGCATGGGCACTCATGGCAAACTCATCTTCGTCAATTTTTGCTGGAGCAGCCTTAGGATCATGTTTCTCATCTTTATCCTTTTGCTTCAAAGGACACTGGGATGCAAAGTGGCCCATCTTGCCACATCTGAAACATTTCACCTTCGAAATGTCCTTCTGCTTTTGTGTTTGCTGTCCCTTTGATGCTAGAGCTACGTTTTCATCCTCCTCCTTGGTCTTCGTGCCACTCCCACTGTTGCCATTTAGGTTGACCTTTACCAGGTCCCTCCTTAATTCCTCCTGTTGAAGGGCTGCTCACATCTTCTCCCATGAAGGTAACCTTTCCCTGTGCAATATACTTTGGACGAAGACTTGCCATTCATCCGAGACTCCATTCAGGGCTATCCTTACCATTGCGGTAGAATGACCCACTGCAGCAAGCTGGTCTCTGGTGTCTTGAAGACATTGAAGATAGGAGTTAGTCACTTATCTATTCTGCATCAATGTCCGCTGCAACTTTTGTTCTAGGTACATCTTCCGTTGTTCAGAAGAACTTTCATACATTGAAGACAAAGCTTCCCACAATTCTTGGGCTGTATCTTTGCCCTGCAAGTGTGAGACCACATGATCTCGAACTCCATCGAGTATGAACCTCTTTGCCTTCCCCTGCTCGGCCTTGTACTTCTTCCTCTGATCATTGTCAGCGGGAATAGCCACAACACTCTTGACGCAGGCTTCGAGATTGTACTCCTCCAAAACAACTAAGATTTTGGTCTTCCATATGATAGAGTTGGAAGCTCCTTCCAACCTGCCCTGATCTCTGAGCCCATGCGATGCCATCTCACCCAAACTGTCGAACTGTCTCCTCTAGTTATTGCTCAACACTGCTGCCCTACAATTGAGAAATTCGAACTTTTTGGCAAGAAAAGTTCTCGAAGGAGAAAATTCCCCTTCTATGTGTCTTTGCACTTTTCCGACGGATTTCTATCCCGGCAGAAACTGTGCCCTTCAAGCACTGTGATGAGGCTCTGCTTCACTCCCTCTGCCTCTGCAAGCTCACAATCAGAAATCGTACCTCTTGGTCGACTCACTCAGAGAGAGATTTCCTCGGAATCTCTTCTTCCCGGCAAGGACTGCACAATCCCTTCAGGGGGTTCGAATTGCTGGCAAGTGCAGCTTTTGGCCTCTCTGCTTAGCACTGGATTTGCTCTTCCTATTTCAAAATCAATGCTCTGATACCATGTGAAAATTCCTATCCTCAAGGAACCCCTACTGCAACAAAAACTAAATTTACTTCTCCTACTTGATTTTAATATACATTATCATGTTATTTTCTGAATACTGGAGTAAATTACTTTTGCAACCTACACTACTTTAATATTTGATTAAATGAAACAGAAATCTGAGAAAAGAACAAGATACATAGGACAGTTATTTTTGGAAAAAATAGTCCCCAAAAAAACCTAATATGGGAAAACCGGTGCAACAGCTCTGAGGGTTTTCTATTATTAAGCAGTAATTTTGAATACAATGCTGGATGCCCTCCTGGCAATCCAGTGAGAGAGAAAATACAATGGCGGAAAACTAAGTGAGTTTTACCTCACTTCACCCAGCAGATTCCGGTTGATACGGCAGCAAAACTGGCTAACCCCGACTATCTCTACGCAGGCCCTGCGTCAGCCTTACAGGCTTTGCGTTAGCTTTGCGCTGTCTCTTCTACCTACTGCGTCAACCTTCCCGGCAGTTCTGGCAGTTCCCCGATAATTCTGGCTTTTTGCATGTGGGTAGCTACTACTTCTGCGCTGGCCCTTCTGGCTCTGCATCAAGCCTGTTTGGGCCCAGATTAGCCCAACATCAGTCCTTCTAGCTGCTGCGCTGCCTCCACTAGCATCTCTCTGCCTCTCTGTTAGTACTCCCGAACTATCCCTGCCCCTTTGCTGCAGAATGATCAACTAGTTTGAATTTCTCAGCTTCCTAGCCCCGAAAATTGAACTCCAAATTAATTCGTTCTCTGTGTGTGTGTTTCTAAATGAACCCCAAGCCTCCTCCTTATACTTTTCTCGTTGAGACTTCAACGATCGAGATTAAGTCTCTAATCAACAGCTAAGATTAAAACTTGACTTGATCCGCTTTCTAGATCATTCTCACCCATATTTTGAGGAATACTGATTAATAATTTAATTTTCCTAAGTTTAGACTTAGGAACCCCGTTAAAAATATTAATTATTTTAATAAAATACAATCTGGGTGGAATTTCACCAAATGGTTTCTGGGGTTCTTTAGAACTCATGTGCCTTAGCCTCTCCACCAATTTTCATGGCTAGAGCACATCTGATGCCACCAAAAACTAACAACCTATACATCCGAATAGTTCTGTCTCCAAATAGATGAGCCAACATGAGTTCTTTTCTATGTTTTAAGGCCGACTTGAAGAGGAGTATTAGTGCTTGTCATTGGAGGGCTATTTGACAATGCTATTGACTCATACATTTGACACATGCCCAAGAAGGGTTCTTCATACATGACATTGACTCTTTGACTCTAATGATAAATCCTAAGGCTCTCAATGGGAGCCAACTAGATAAAAACTCTTGCTCATGAAACCCATGAAGCAAGGCATTACAAAAATAATTTTATCTTTTTCTTTTCATCATTTATAAAGATCATAATTACATGTCGTTATGAAGATAGAACCTAGTTACACTTTACAACACTCCCTCTTAATTAGGGAGGTATTCATAATGTTACTTGGTCATTTTCAATCTGAAGAATTTCTCATAAGAAGAATAAGATTGGTAACCCATTTGTCTAGCATCATATCAACCAACATTGTCACATAGCAAGGCCTTGAATAACAACTCTATCCACTTGATTAGAGCACAATGCTGGCGAGACCAGTGATTCATAGACACCATAATCATTGTCTCTCAAGGTACATACTCCACCTGAGTGTTCACAGAGTATGACCTACTTTGGACTATTCTTATCTTAGATAGCCAGTCCTCAAAAAATATCTGTCCACGACTACTCTTATATTGGATGCCCTATCTCATCCTCAAAGAGTATCAGATGCCAAATTATTACCCAATCCTCCATTCCATCTTCCCAAGTGAAGACCAGAATGATGTGTCTATCTCTCCCTCTCAATTAGGGAGGACATATCATTTCCAATAACGGAATGTACCCATTCCTACGGAAGGAATATACCTAAGCTCCCTTTTGGCTTAGGAATTTCCAAGTTTCTTACATGTAAGAAACTTCTTTTCAGGCTCCCTCTTAATTAGGGACCTTCATCAGCTCCTCAACCAGCTGCTTGAAGAGCTCCTTGCTTCGATGTCATGAATTTCTTTGTGAAGGAGTCTTCATCTTTTTTGGCTTCTTCATATGGCACAGACCATCGATCACTTTCATCCATGGATCAGTCATGTCATTATTCCTTTCATCAGAAAGTGATCTATTAGTCTTCATCTGGATTTTCCTGAAGGATCTTACATCCTTTTATATGGTCCTTTTGGAAGTCATCCATAATTCTTCGTTTTGGCAGTCTTGCATAAGCCCATCCAGATATTTGTTCAAAAATCAAAATTACTTTTGTGATGGTCTTTCATCATGACATCTTCCAGTTTGCATCAGCATCCTGCATATATGTGGACGTATCTCCCAAAGATATCCATTGTCAAGGGTCTCCATCTTTTCCAAACTTCCATCAGAGCCTTCATATCTTTCTGGGAGATTTTCTAGTCAAATCTTCTTGGTCTTCCGGATGTTGATTTCCTTTACCATGGTTGCAGATCTCACGATATCTTCCTTACTTTCTTCACACATTTCATTTCATTCGTAGGATCTTCCAATCAAAGTTTCTCAATTGTAGTCAACCACCTCATACTTCATATGAGGACATATTATGTTGATTTAAACTAGTGCGGCCCAAGACTTCTGACATCTTTTTATAGGAGATTCCTAACCTTTGATCATGCTTCCCAACATAGAACCGTGATCCATGCTACCTGCAATCATACTACACGACTTTATAATAATTAATACAAGCATACAAACCTCATTTACCTTTAGGTCATCTAGGCTTCTCTCAACAGCTTCCTTGATTGAAAAGATCTTCAACCCCTTTATTTGCTACATCTATTATGTCATCATAACATCATCCCATGAATTCCACAAGTTGGAGTTCTTGATGAAACACTTGCTTCCTCTCTAGATCGGTGAACCTTTCGGTGAGGATTCCATCAGAGAATCTTGAGGATCTTTCATATCCCTATCCAACATATGTTTCCTTTTGACTTGATGTATGATGAGACTTGTCCTAGATGACTTCTTCCTTTTCAATGAGTTTCCCAAGAGCTATAAACTTCACAGTTGTCTGCCATAGATTTTGTTCCAACTGTCCTTCATGTTTTCCCTATGGTGATATCACGTGCTCTTGCTTCTAATGCTTTTCCTCTTTCAACTTTCTCCACTTCTTTGGTGAAGTGGATTTCTTCTCTATCTTCCTTGTTATTGCCCTTCTTGTACTTAGGACAATCTTTCTTGCAATGCTTATAGCATTGAATCATAGCTACGAGGACCAAATTTACGAAACTTCCCTTTCCTTCTTGCAAATGTTTGAGTCCTTTCATTTTAATCTTCAACACTTTTTTCCCTCAATCTGTCTTCTTCTATTTTGCGTAGAAACCACAAGTTGATGAATGGGATAGCTTTCTTATCCTCATAGACATTGATTACCTTGTTTATCAGTTGGTGCATTTAGAACAATGAGGATTATCTCTCCTAGATCTTGCAATTGAGATCTTATGAAGATAACCCTTTATCCTTTGATACCTTCAATTTTTGTTGATTAGATCTAAGTGACGTGACCTTCTTTATCATATCTTCAAAGAGTAGTTTTAACTTCTACCAGCTTATCATATACTATTTCTTTGATGTGTCCAATACTGCTATATGGGGGGACCAATGTTGCAGGAAGCGTCCCCCCCCAGTGGTTCTAAGGCCCGAAGCACGTCCCGTGCGGATGCGTCCAGGAAGTGTCTGCAGAAGCACGCTTCCCCCTGTTTTGGACGCTTCCTGGACGCTTCTGCCTGTTTCGGACGCTTCTGCCTGTTTAGGATGTTTGTTTCGAGTATAAATGCAAAAAAATATAAATATATATATAGCAGACACTTCGCTTCCTAGATTTTTGGAAAATGACGCTTTTGTGTCCCCGCTTCGTCCTCGCTTTGTGCAACATTGGGGGGACCTTTCATAAGAATCCCTTTCCATGTATTCAGAGGAGACCTTTTCATTTATATGTTCAATGACTTCACTTTCTTCGAGGACTATGTCTATCCTCCTTTTTCCATGCAAGGAATTTTGATGACCCAACCAGTTTATAGATCTCCTTGCAAAACGAAGTCATTTTACCAAATTTGACTATACAATGAAACATACTTACTTGACAAGTGAAGATGAAATCTTCAACTTGATCACTTTGATGGTGGTTGAAGAAGATGTATTAGTGCCCCTTTCGGATGATCTTCTTCCAAATGAAAAGCCCTTCTTCAGTAAAGGAGATTGCTCCTTTTATGATGTCAATGCCTTTAGATGGTAATTGATGAGGATGTTTTGCTACTTCCTTGGATGATCTTCTTCAAGGATAAGTAGGGGATCCTTGCTGCAATGATAGGGAGCTTGCTTTATAGCTTTTGAAGATAATAGGATCTCCAAGATGATGTGATCTTAGTCCTAGAAATGCTTCTCTATATTTTGGCCTGCCTTGCTTTGTAGATCTCTTCATCTTGATGAGGGTCTTTGTGGTCATTTGCTAAAGACTATAGGATCCAACACTTTTGCTGGTGTAGACTTCTAGTTGCCTTGATTTGTAGATCTATTCACCTTGAGTAGAAATAAGGCTTTGGCCTCAATTATTTGATGATCCCAAGACTTCTTTTGAAGTAGACTTCCTCCTTTGATCTAGGGTTTGATTCTTCAATTTAGATCCTTCACTTTGCTTTGATGCCTTCCTTGAAACTTGATCCTTAAGTGTCTCTTTGATTAAATGCCCTTCCTTAACTGTCACCTTAGCTCCGATACCGTGTTGAGAAATCTAGGGCATTAGCATTAAGTGATTTCTCTTCAATTAGTCACTGCTTGTGAATGCTTTTTACTTCTTTAGATTAGGATCTTCTTCTTCTTAGTTTATTAGTGTTCTTCTTCATCAAACACCAACTAATGAATGAACATAAATAGACAAGAGACACATAATGTAGGCTATCAGCTAGGGCCAAAAGCTCTTAGTCTTTGAGAGGAAAAACCGCACAAATTCTTCTTATAGAGATTCCAATTGACGAATACCAAGACCAAGACCGTTGACCTATTAGTCACTCCAAGACCAAGACACTAGTTCTCTGCCTTCTGTTCTTTTCTCCTTCTTGACTCCTCTTACTCTTTGACCTTCTTAATCCTGAGATCGTCTCCTCAATGAGCTGTAGATACACTAGAGATGGCACCGAGACATGTCAATGTAGTGTCACCAAAATGTGACCACTGTGGCAGCTCCGAAATACTGTGATAGATCCCAGAACAATAGCTTCTTCAAAGCATCAGACAGTGGTCTTCCTCTGCTGTAACCTCGAGACCCTTATCTTATGAAACAAAACTTCTGTTGAGCCCTAAAAGGACCCTCGCTGCTCCTGCATCGATTATCTGAGTTCCTTCTTTGCATCCGACTTTTATCTCTTCCTTTTGCTGTGACTATGATTCGAATCTTAGAGAGGGCTGAGCCTTACTGCAATTAGCCTTAAACATAAACTTGCTGTCCCTCCCTTAACCATTCGAAAATCTTAGAGATGTCACCAAACTGTTGACTGTACTTCATCACCGAAATTTGAGAGGAATCCGAACTTCCGTGCTGCGATAATGCAGAGACCCTGCCCACCTATTTATAGTGTTTGTCCCATATAATAAGTCGACCTATACATCCAAATAGGTGTGTCTCCAAATAGATGAGCCGACATGAGTTCTTTGCACTGTTTTAAGGCCAACTTGAAGAGGAGTATTAATGCTTGTCGTTGGAGGGCTATTTGACAATGCTATTGACTCAAATACATTTGACACATGCCCAAGAAGGGTTCTTCATACAAGACATTGACTCTTTGACTCTAATGATAATTCCTAAGGCTCTCATTGGGAGCCAACTAGATAAAAATTCTTGCTCATGAAACCCAGGAAGCAATGCATTACAAAAATAATTTTATCTTCTTTTTATCATTTACAAAGATCATAATTACATGTCGTTATGAGACCAAACCTAGTTACACTTTACAACAATTTGATCCACAATTGATGATGATTCATTTGATCTCAATTTTTCTCTATTTATATTTTCCGTGGGCATTTTATTGCATTTTCTTTCTTGAATCTCTCTCTAGTAGGTCATTGCATTTATATTGACTGATCATTGATCACTGAGCAATCTATTGGGTTAAAGAGCACAGCACACCATTGCAGAAATCTGGTTTCACTTCTTGATTGGCATTCTCATATGTTAGCCTCTTAATCTTCGGTGGTTCTCTAGCCAAGCTATAGATCCTGGTTAAATGACCAAATCTCCCTCGGTATCAGAGCCTAAGATAATTTGAAGGAGAGTTTTCATTGCAGGAGAAAATTAAGATTCTGTGGGGATTAATTCACTGCTCTTCTTGCTTGTGCACTCATCCTAGGGATCACAGGAAAGTCTAGCCTTCTCCAGTGAGTGATCTACTATGAAATTTCTGTGTGTAGCATCTTACACTATTTGAATCTATGCAAACGATTTGGCTGGCTATTGAAGACTTTGGGGGTTTGTATGCAGCTACAACAGATCTGTAGCTAAGCAATTCGAATCTGCAGCTACAACAAATCCATAGCCAAGGAACAATTTTATATCTTGAAGGCACTAGCAAGTTTGTTGCATATTACAGATGCAATTTTGATGGCTTATAAAAATTCATATTCTATGGTGATCTCATGGCTTCAAGGCACCCTCTATTACACTACAAGAGCATCTACTTTGCAATAGCTTCATGATTTTGAAGCCACTCTACTGCTACAGAAATTTTTGTTTAGTAGCTTCTTTCCTATTGTTGAGCATGACCCTTCCATTACCATAGGAGCAACACCAATTTGCAGCCCAAATTACCCAGATGCCCGTTCATTTGTGGAGCAGTTTTCTTTGAGAATTCAAAAGCTTCATGCCTTAGCAGTGTGCTTCATTCTCCCATATCATTGTCAAAATATGAATTGATGAATCGATGTAACCTCCACACCGTGTTCGCAAATTTTGCATGTGAATTTCAGAGCCGATTCTGTGGAATGAATGCTCACATATGCAGCTTTTTTTGTGGTATTTAAAGCATCTTGATTTCCTTGATTTGCATGCACGATTTGCAGCAAATTTTGAAGTGTTGAAGCTACCCTTCATTGAGCTCCAAACATCATTGTTCTGTGGCAGCTTTGTGGTCCTGTAGCAAGATGAACAGCAGACTACAGGAGTTGGTTTCATAGCAGCTCAAAATTCTAAAGCAGATTTGCAAACACTATAAATTCCTCTATTTTGCAGAGAAAACTAGAACTATCAAATTAACAAAAGACTTTAGATTGGGCTTCTATTACTTTTGGGGGAGATTCTTTATAATGGAAGACAAAGATGCAATTATCACCACTCTTCGTATACTGAATCTAACCCTTGTCAAAGAACTCAGCAAACTTCAAGATGAATTCTGTGTAATGGCAGAATATCAAATTCAAATTGTAGATTGGATCACCCGCTTTGATGAAATAAAGGAAAAACTCTTCCCAATGAGCAGCATTTGGCTTATTTAAGAGAGAAAGAAGATATCATTACTTGTTTGCAGAAAGATTTGCAAGAGTCTCTTGTTTATATTGCCTCTATTGCAGCTTGGTTTAGTCCCAATATCTTGCAGGAGTCTATTTTAGTTGACAACTTTGTTTCTTCCATTGCTGATGACACTTTTGATAATGGGAGTGCTGATGATGAGCCTATTTCATCCACTAATGAGGACTTTACCACCTCCATTGCTTATGGGGACTTTGTTTCCTCTATTTTTGATCATGATGATTCCTCTTCCTCTTCCTCTTTGTTTGATGCTGTGAATGACAGTGCTACGAATCCCGGAGGCTTGATTTTTGTTGCTAGGGGTTCTTCCGTTACCACTTCAGATGATGATTTGGATGACTATAAATAGAAAGACACTATAGATGATGCTATGATTCCAACAAGAAGACCACGTTGGGCACAGTAGACACTGCATGCATTAATTGTGGCTCTTGAGCTTGCAACACCAACCTTTGAGTTGGATACTTGTGGCATTGGATCCAAAGTACTTTGTCCGATGGGCTACACTGGTGGTGTCTTGGGTAAGAATGGACAGGGGATTGCACATCCCGTTTAGCCTATAATAAGATCTCTTACCAGCTGGACTAGCAGCCTTGGCAAGGTCCAGTCAAGGTGCTAAGTGGTAAGCATATAGGAGATGTACCCATTGTCACTTCAGTACAATCTCCTCTCATTTTAGGCCAACTTTTACAATACCATGGGGGTAACCCATTACCGTGATTGCTTAAACATAAAGTTAGTAGACCAATGCCTAGAAATCCTAAATATGATGATGGTTAAGTGCTAATTGAACACAAGTACTAAATCTGATATGTAAGTAAATAACACAGAAAATACAAACCAACACTAGAGAGAGTGAAATACTTCAAATAAATACTATCTTTCCTCGAGTTTCTCTTGATTATATGACTTAAGAGATGATAATTTTGCTGCTGTCCTGCACTTCCAGCACCTATAGATGATGAAAATATGCAGAAAACACAAGTTTCAAGTGTTCTTCAAGCCACTCGGAAGTGTGGAAACACATTAGGATTAAGTATCCACTGGTGCTAATGTTAAGGATCTGAAATATTAGTGAGATAACAGCCCAACAACAGATTTATGCAATAAAATATAAAGGTACAACAATCTGAAATAGCAATTGCATAAATTGGAGGGTTAATCCCCCTAGGGATAAGCCCAGATTTCCTACCAATCAAATTGTAACACATTCTAGCACCTTGGGAGGCTGAAGATATTTCCAAATGAGATGAATATGCAATTAAAAACAATCACAAGTAAAACTAGGGTTTACTTGGTTAGATCTCACTGTTAGGCAAGGTTGTCAATGGTCATTGATGTCAATATGGCATTTTTTGTGATGGCAAGTTCTTGTGATGCGTGATGTTGCCCTAGATGCCCATTGATCATAATACCCTAGTGATGAATGTCCTTGAACTAAGATGAAGATGTCATAACCTTATGTATATTATGATATCCTTGCTCTTGATGATGAAGCCCTAAAATCATGATGATGTCCTTACTCTTGATGAATGCTGCATTATTGAGGACTTAATGTCATATGGATGAAATACATGAATGATGACTCACTTGATGATGACACCTTTGATGATAATCCTCATTCTGTCACAAATACCTTATACATAGAAAAATTCAAGAACAGTCACAAAGAAAAATATTTTTTGTCTCCTTGGAGGCATCCTATCAACTCGGTTCCTTCACCATCTTGAAGAGGACTCTTTCCTCTTACCAATGAGCCCTCACTCAGCCATCAATTCAGTCAAGGAAGTTAAGGGCACATCAAGGAGTTCACAACTTGTGAACTTTAGAGACCGAGGAGGATCATTTGCTTGGGTTATGATTCAGATCATTTAAGCAACAAAACTAGATCACAGTGGAGTTTCGGACCAAGCTACAGGCTACTGGATTTTGAACAATACTTCGGACCTGTAACAAGAGACTACCGACCTTCGGACAGGTGACAAGAAACTTTGCCCTCGGACCAGTGATACTTGTACAACACTATGCAGTATCTTGAAGCACTAGTTAAGGGCTGAACTTGGACCGAAGTGATATATATGTGCTCAGGACCAAAGTATAATAAGGCTCGGATCCCTTGTCAAGAAGCAGAATTCACCCACAGAACTTCAGAACAGTTGGAAAATTGATTACAAGACTTTGAACAAGGCTCGGATCTCCTTGGAACAGTTGAAGATTGATCACAGACTTTTGGAATACAGCTCGGATCCCTCAGAATCTACCTACAGATTTCAGATTCGTTGGTGTAGAGGCGCGGATTGATCAGTAACTTTTGAATCACAGTAACAAGTTCGGATTGAAGGTACAGATCATCAAAGAACTCTCAACAATTGATGCTTCGGACTTGGGTACTTTCTATGGTTAGTAAGTCAAACAGTGAGGCTAGCTTGGACCTGAACTATATCAGACAATTAAGCTTGATCAGTGCCTAAGAAGTCTTGGACAGTTAGACCATTGGGCTGTGAAGTGTTTTTGAAGATAAAGCATTTTTGAAATCGTGGAGCAGTCCTGTGGAAGATTGTATCTACAGTCAAGCATTGGTAGCCAATGACAGTCACATATTGGAAACATCTGGAAACATTGGATAGAGGACACTTGGAATGTCATGTCCCTTCTCAAAAGAATTAGTCACGGGGTGCAGCAACACAATTTTGACAACATTTTTGGTTTAAGAGGAGGACCCCACATGTAGAAACTTAGGAAGTATAGGCATTTTGATTTATTTCTGGCAGCTAGTGGAATGCGGGGGCCACCACATGTGTAATTCGAATTTGGCCAAGAAGGACCTTGGAGGGAATTCGAGCTAGTGGAAGGAGGGTCCCACAAGAGGCTAAGGGGGCCCAAGGTGATAAAAGAGGATGGAGCTCTCATTTTGCAGCATTCTGAATATTTGACAAACAAACTCAATCTTGTACGGTCCGTTGCTTAGTGAGTCTACCGGCTGTTTATCTACGAGTCTTCCGTAGGGAAGATTCAACCTCTATTTCAGGGTACTATCCGTGCCCGCCCTAGGGAGGCTGTTCCACAAAGATTGTAGGAGTTTCCAGCAGTGATTCACAGCTCAGCTAACCATGCAGAGGAAGGAACTGCGTGTTTTCTAGGCAACCAGAAATACGCAGAGGTTGATTTATCCGGCCAAGGTCCTTAACTTGCTGGGAGTTTTGGGAGCAAGGAAGGTATAGGGCTGAGGGTATTTTATCAGTGTTTTGTAGCCAGCCAGCCAGTACACACAATAATATACATTTCTGGCCAGAGAGACTGTTCACTGGCCTCTAGCAGCAAATTTGTGGGGCTTGATTGAACAGCCATCAGGGCCAAGGACCATCCGGGAAGCAAGGGATCAGCTAGTACAAGTGAAAGAAACATTTGAGGGGTGTTTCTTGGTGGATTTGCAGGCTATTTATTGCAAATTGAATTTGGCAGTAGTAGCCAGAGAGCAGCTCCCTAGAGGCCGAAAATCCAAAGTCAAAACCAGAGAAATTCTCTTCTGGGTTTTTTGGGTTTTGTACAAGGAGTCTAAGGCTGAAAGGGGAAAATTTTCTGGGCAGTTTTTGGGCACATTCCAGCAGGCCGAAGTCAGTGGATCTATAGTTCACTGTGATAGTGCAGAGCACAGTGGAGTAGCAGCTGAACAACCATCTTTCCAGCTATTCTACCACCTGGGTTTGGTCCAGCTTGTCCTTGAGACAAGCCCAGGTGCACCACTCATTTATATATTGTACTCTTGCACTTGTATTTCATGATATATGGCTCAATAGTTCTAGTATTACAATGTTTCATGGGTGTTTGTTAAATGTTTTTAATTTTCCATTGTTGCACTATTTGTTTATTTGGATTATCACTTAAATTCTTGTTTAGAAGCATTACAGTGGTATCAGAGCCTAATTCTTGGCTCAGCTGTGGGGTTGGTTTCCTATGAGAGGGGAAGACCAAGAGAAGACCACTTATTGGAGGCAAAGGTACAAGAGCAAAAAAAGGGAGCTGGAAATTACACTAGACACAGAGGAAAGAGGGAAAACAGTTGTTGGAGAGGAGGAAATGATAGAGCCCAAGAGTAGGGAGGAGATGGCTTTCGATAGCCTCTAGAGGGCTTTGAGTAATTTGGCCAAGGGGCAGAAAGACATGTTGGAAGAAATCAAATCACATAACCGGGATAGGGCCACACCTAGAGGGTTCTTGTGTGGAGAGACTTCATGGGTTTTTCAGCGTTTTGATCAACCCTCACCAACAGCGCAACGCCCTTCAGTGAATGTGCCCACTAGGGCTACACTACCCTCTTTGTTAAGAAACTAGCTCACAAAAAGATAGGAAAGATAGATTAATGACTGCAGAATCAGCCTCTTCGAGGGGGCAACCTCCTTTACATTACACAAATGAACAATTCTTGGATGATGCAAACGACAAGACCTCCTTTCTATATATAAGAGTCTAAGGGGTCATAATGTAATCAGAGCCGACATAAGAATAATAGTGTAACTTGTAAGGGCACAACAATAATAATAGTGGGCTTCTATGGGGCATAATAATAACAATATGGGGACTACATGGGCACAACAATATAATAAGTGGGTTGCACTAATAACAATAAGGGGTTACACTAGTAGTATAGAGACCTAACATGCCCCTCTCCTTTAAAAAGTGTTGTCCTCAACGCTTGAG